>JAUELF010036388.1:0-17257 GCA_031471495.1 Clinocardium nuttallii
AACCTATGACTAAAAGTGGAAAACATTGTGGCAAAAGGAGAAATTGCTAGTTTTGAGCAATTTCTTCTTTTGTCACTGTTTTCATAAAGCCACCTGCTGCAGAGGCATCGGAAAGTGTCTACATGAGGGAAAGGGTTAACCTTGTCCAAAATACAGACCTGTTCTGGCGCCTGCAGTGAACAACATTTGTAAACATCGTGGCAAGAGGAGAAATTGGACGGACATGTTTCTACTTTTGTCATAATATTATCAGGTGTATTCAATAATTCAGTGTAAAATTTGATAAATTGATAGTTATATTTTAAAACGAGAGTAAATAAGTTTTAGGGAAAATTAGAAATTCCATATGATGAACATGGACTTAAATTCCTTCAATGAGTACAGCAGAAACATCTAAAATTGTTTAAATGAGGGAAAGAGAGGGAACATTATTAAGTTCATTTCCCATTGAACGTTCGATATTGAAATTCTATACCAAGTGAAATTTATGCCTATGTTACAAATGAGTGCTCCTGCATGAATTCTTTATTAGTTGGTAAAATCACGAGGGATAAAACTCTGTATCAAACATGGTAAATATTTACATTTACAGTCAAACATGTGCTAAAGGCACATTTATATAACAATTCCCTGTCTATAGCAACCACAATTTTAATTCTCATTTCCTGCATAAATGACCCTGCAGTTAAAAGACAAGATTGTTTCCTTTTCCCACGGGTTGACTCCCTTTCTAAAATACAACAAATTTGCAGCGGACAACTTTGAGAACCTCTTGTTTAAAATATAGACAAAGTCTATGAATAAAGCTTAATTTACTGGAAAAAGTTGAAAACATTGTGACAAAAGTAGTCCACTGCATAGGCGTCAGAAAGCGTCTGTATGTGGAGGAGGGTTAAACACAGGTTGGTCTGTACAATAAATCAAAATTTATGTCATATCTCGTAACTGACTTTGCTTTGTTGATGACTTTTTTATGATACAGTGATGTAAATTATGATATCGTATACCTGAAATAAATTTGACGTCATTTCGTATCCGGGAAACTATTAATATCTCATTGTTTCTCACTGGGAAATTATGATTTTGTTCACATCCCTAGATATTTCTATAAATCTTTGCAGTACATGTATATATGTAATAAATACATATACATGTAGTCTTGAATGCTTGTGTTAATTGCGAAAGTATGTTAACTGTTGTACAATTTTCTTATTTTTGTAGATGAGGAAGATTCCAGCCCAACTACAGAAGATACCGTTAAAGAGGAGTTATGACCCAAATACCATATTAGCGCCTCATTATCATAAAATAGTTTCCCATTTTGAATTTTAATACATGCAGATCTATATTTACTTAACAGACTACTTTTCTATGACAATTTGAGCAATTGCTTCCTTTCACCCTTTGCCATAATGCTATCAACTCTATTCAATAATTAAACTTAACCCTTTCCCTCATACAACAATTCTGCACTTTGAACATATTTTGAATTTTTCTCTAATGGTTTCTAAGTCATCTGCTGCAGATTTGTCATAATGTGGAAAAGGGTTAAATTCTGTCCTAAAAACAATTGCTCCAACTGTAAAGTGATGGTTATGAATATCAACCAGTTGGCTCCAGTCATGGTTTGCATCATTCTCATTAAAACCAGGCACTCATTTATCATTAAAATCAGAACAAAACTTTGCTTGGTTGTATGTACAGTCAAACCTGTGTTTTAAGACCATCCACAGGAAGTGAACAATATGGTCTTTGTTCACAGGTGGTCTTTAATTGCAGGGTCATTTAGGCAGAACGTGATAAATTGGGAAATTGAAAGTGGCTTCTGTAGACGGGGAATTCCTATATAAAGGAAGTTTTTAGTACAGGTTTGACTGTATAATATACATACAGCGTAGTATTTTGGTCTGATTTTAATGAACTTGAACTACCAACCAAAGATTTTTTCACTTGCAGATGTATTTTGAGGCATTGGCAGAAGACGGCTTCTGAAAACATTATGGCAAAAGGAGAAATTAGTTTTAAAGAGAAAATAATTGTCCTTTTGCCACAATGTTTTCAATTTATACATTATACATTATTCAAACTTTTATTAAATTAAATTTTCCATATTTTTGCATAGAAGTTTTCAAAGTTAACTGCTGCAGATTTTGTGTTTGTTGGAAAGGGTTAACTGAAAAGGTATGAATGGATTGCACAAATTTGAATATGACCGATTTTAATGATACATTGAAATTATTAGGCCACTTTAATATTTTAGAAAGGATGTTAGATATTTAAATTTATGTAAGCAAAGGATGTTTAAAATATAAACCCATTTAATAACTTTACATGGGCTGACGGAAAAAATGAGGTATTATTAAACTGAAGATATGACTTTTCTTCTACAAAATATCTGCGAAATATTCTCAACCCCTTTCCACAAACAATAAATCTGCAGCAATTTCTCCTTATGACACAATATATTATAGTTTTGTTTACAGATATTTTTCATAATTTTGCCTAGATGTTTTCAAATTCATGAAGATGTCTCGTATATGGGCAAAGGTTAAATGAAATTATTATTATTTCCCAAGACTGATTTTAAAAAACAGTTCAGGAATATTACGAGTTGGTTTTAGCAACTTATTTCTTCCTTCTATGTTTTTCAAATTTGTCATCTCTTGAGGTAAAAAAGGATGAAAATCAGGAAAATATTTTGATTAATTTCATTTAAAAGGATTTGTTTGAACTTTGTTGCATTCTAAATATAATGCCAGAGTTAAAACAAAATGATTTCATGTAAACTTTTCTTGGTTCTATAATTTGTGTTTTGATGTCTGTAAAAATGAAATAAATTATTAAGTTTTATACATTTGATTTGTCTGGCTTTTTTTTGCTGACCTGATGATTTTTGCTGTATGTTGTGTCCATCTTGTGTCATGCAAAGACAAATGTTAGCTGGACTATTCGAAGTATAAAATGGGAACTGTGATTAATGTGTCCGCCTCCAGGGCTGGAGACCAGGGTTAGATCCCTGGTTGGTTCATACCAAAGAAAACCGTAATAGTGTATTCCCTCCTCAGTGCCTGGGTGAACCCTTTCTCACATATGGATGCTATCTGACATATCTGCAGCAGATGTAATTTGAAAACATTGTGCCCCTTTGTTACAATGTTTTCAGTTCTATTCACTTTTTACTATATAATCATTTAGAGAGAGTTGTCTGATGCAGATTGGTTGTATGTGGAAAAGTTTAGGGGATAGCATTACAAATGATGCCCTGGTGTAAGGCTTCGCTTACAAGACGAACTGCTCATGCGATGAAAACAAAAATGCGCTATGGTTGTTTTTCAAAGAGCATTCTTTGGGCTCACAGTTCATATCATTATCCAAAACATCTCATCCAGGTGTTGTGAGTTCAAACCCCAGCTCGGCCAATATTCTTTCCGACGTTTGACAAAACTAACTATGATATCGATATTCGTCTTTCACAAATGGGCTAACAGTCTATGTGGAAAAGCAGCCAGTTGCTTTGTAAGTTTGTTGTGTGGAGTACTGGTGTGAGAAAACCAAGAAACATGAGTAGGTGAACTGGCCGCCGTGATATGTTGAAAACGCCGTTTAACCCTTATCAATCAATTAATCATATCATTAATCAAAAAATCTAACTTTAATGTAAACAAGCAGGAACTTTTAACATGTTTGCAGCATACAATTTGATTGAAACATTGAAAGGATTTATTCAATACTTGTATTGGCTTTAACCCTTTCCCAAATATAGATTTATGTTGAACTTTTAAAACATTGTAGCAAATGAAGAAAATTGCATTTTGCCACAATGTTCTCAACTCTATTCAATGATTATACTTTCATACTTCTGCTTATGTGTATTCGAAGCTGCTGCTGCATTTACTTTGTATGTGAGAAAGGGTTAGTTAAGTGCAATGTGTGTTCTACTGTGTTTAATCAAACTAATTCTCTATACACTTGCATATCCACAAACATCACATTTGCATCTCTCGTCCCTGTGTTTAACCTCAAGTGTACGGTTAGATTCCATTTCTTGCTACACGTACATAGTTTATTTTTACACTAGGAAGGTTTCTCATTAGCATGCATCCTCAAATAGTTTTCGTTTGCAGCATATTTATACGGTTTTTCACTGGTGTGTGTCCTGAAGTCACTTGGTGTAACTAAACTTTCTTTGTGTCGACTACAAAATCCACGAAAGTCATACATTATCAGTATGTATTTTTTCATGTTTAACTAAACAAGATTTAGTAGCACTTGCATGGCCACAGATATCACATATGTAAGGTTTCTCACCAGTATGTATTTTCATGTGAACATTTAAACTAGCTTTTTCTTTTTATATATATATATATATCTCCTTTCACAAACCTTACGTTCGTGTGGTCTCAAATCAGTATGTGATCTCTTATGCTTTATTAAATTTGCTCTCAGAGTGCAACAGTACCCACAAAGGGTTCTCACAAGTGTGGTATTTTTAGCTCACCTGAGCAGGAAGTGTGATAGCTTTTCGTCTGTCTGTCCGTTTGTCTGTAAACTTTTCCCTAAGAACGACTTCTCTTCCTAAACCAATTGACTGCTTTCAAATATGTCACAGGAATGCTCCTTATGTGGACCTCTTTCAAAGTTGTTCATAGAATTAAACTTCATGTAGAACTTTGGATGGTGCGGCATCAGAAAAGGGAAAAAAAAGCCAATTCTTTAAAATCTCCTGTTACCAAAGAACTTGTCCGATTTAAAAATAGTTTGGCACAAATGTTCCTGGGGGGACTCGACAAAGATTGTTCAAATTATTCCTATCCATCCTCTACCAAGAAATTGAAATTGTTCAGGTTGTTGAATAACATTGCCAAATCGGGTCGTCACTCGAGTAAGAACATTGAAAACTGTTTTAAGTCATATTAAATCAGGTGAGCGATATAGGACCATCATGGTTCTCTTGTTTATGACTTGTCATGTGTGTTGTTTTTTGGTACTTGCATATTCACAAACATCATATTTAAAACGTTTATAATCAGCGTGTGTCCTCAAATGTTCAAGAAAACTCCTTTTCCCAATATGCATAGCTTCGCAAAAATTATATATGTATATATATAAGGCTTAATTATTGCATTTATGTCTCATATTGAGTTTCACTTCTAACCTTTCAACTTGATCTTAAAAAATAAAACAAGATGTGTTTGTGAAACACTGATGCCCCCGACAGGGCCAAGGTTAAAGTTTTCATTTTTGTCACAGACAGAGGGATAGACAGGCTAAAAACTATATGCCGACCGAATCGTTATATTCACCAGTTTAAATTTGTAATCAAATGTGCATATATACGCCAGGAATTTGCTAAGTCATTTCCAGCAATCTCATTGGTAAATAAGACAATTTATATAGTAAATCCCGGGTAAAATGTACAACTGGTCCATAAAGGCCTGGGCAGCTGTACTCCTACTGGCTATCTATATTTATAATGCTTTCAAATAACCAATCATAATGAGCAGATTCTGAAGAGTCCGATGAAACCTGTACTGACGACTAATTTTCCAACTTTGAACTCAACACCCAAAAAAGCTGTGCAAGGTAAAGCACAATATTCAAAGAAAACTTGTTTTTATGACCCAGAGAACCAGCAGTTTTCAATTTTAATTTATATATTTTTTTTAATCATTAAACAAAGAAACTGTTTTCTTTTCTTCCCCATGTTTTACATGATCTCTTTGTGCACTCAACGAAACACATAAACTGTGCAAGTAACACAATTATCCTATGAAAACTGTGGTCCAACAATGTTTTACCTTTTTAGGAAGATATTATAATTTGAGCCATTTGTACCAGTAACTGTTTACAATGTGACAAAAGAAGAAATTGCATTTATGAGTTTTCCATTTTTGTATGGGAAGGGTTAAGTAATTAACGCAGTTGTTTTCTTTACCCTTTTTTTTCGCACACAGGGAAAACAAATACAACATTGTTTTAAAAATATTTCATCTCTTGTTGTTATCAATGTTAGTGTTAACAAATTACTCTTTCCGAATTGCAGACGACTTTCAAAATGAGTGTGCCAAAAGGAGGAAATAAATATACTTTCATTTCTAGATTGAACGAATGCGCTGACTGATCTGGATCGTTGCTAGGCGTAAATCCTCGAGAAGATAGGGTTTCGCGTGACGTTTCCTATGTCATATCGTGTAACGGATAACGACCCAAGAAGGCCGAGTATTGTATGACGTATGGCCTGGTCAACTTCATTTGGTTTCTTACATTATTTATCTGTACTTATGAGCCGCGTCTAGTGATTTAGGATATTTTTGCATTTGCGTAAATTGGCGACTCACTTGAGCCTTGTAGCAACCCGTTTTTATTACAAAACGGGTTGACTCTGAAAATGCAGTATTACAAAACGGGTTCTTGATATTCATGTACGTTTCACGCACGATGTCATTATCATCCTTCTGAAATAAGTATTATTAAACATGTGTGTATTGAGTCTTTCTAAAGTATAGTTGAAATTTGCAGATAATTATGTTTTCGATATTTTTTATTACAAAACGGGTTGAGTCTCAAAAAATGGTATTACAAAACGGGTTCTTTCTATTCTTGTATTAGTCCATGAGATAGACAATTGGTTGGTACCATCTGGGGTGACAAATTCTCCTTAAGATTTTTTCAAAGGTCTATATGTATACATGAAAAAAAATCCAGGTGGACGTGTCTCCGGCACAGCTTTGTGTCTGAGACTGTCTGGTTTCCATGGTGACTGGATTTATTTCGATTATGAAAATGGTTTCACGATGTTCCTGATATAGCATTTATAATTTGCTTTTGTTTTAAGAAAATATGTATATGTAGCCTAAAATATCTTCGAAAGTTGTTTTACAAGTGATCACAAGTCGTGGGTTCTTTAATCATGAGTGAAAACCTCCGTAACAGCATTACGTTACAAAATTCCGTTACCAACTATGTATCTGATATAGCATTGATAATTTGCTTATACATGTTTTGTAAGAATAATTGTAGATGCAGACTAAATAGATAATTGAAAGTAGTTTTGGATGTCCTGCATTCTTAGATCATGTTTTGAAAACATCCGTAATGGCGTTACGTTACAAATTACCATGATCAATTATTTACAAAACATAACAGATATAACAGAAACGTTCTGGATAATACCATCTGCTGTAAAATAGTTAATCTGGTTTCACTTAGTAACCGACAAAGCTACCAAATTATTGATCAGTATATCAGTTTTCTTTTCAGCTTGGTAACATACGTAATTTACGTTACTTGTGTATAATGATTGAATGGTGCCTTCTGTACATTGATTTACTGTCATGTGTTATTTCACTTTACATTGTTAATGCCATTTGCATGGAAAATAAATCAGAAAACAGCAAATATTTCACTAGTTGATCAGTATGAATTTCTGGTTTTATTGTACACTCCTCTATTATTTAAAGATAATTAGTCTTATTTACGTTTATTACATATGTAGTAGACAAGAAGATACGTACTGTAGAAACAGCTATTCTTTTTTATTTATTATGAAGTTTCAACTCTACTGCTTAAAATGTGGTAAACTTCTTATAGTTTTGCGTAATTGTTTTCTAATGATATGCATTTTTGGAATTTAAACGGCTGAAATATGTTTACAATGTTCATATTGCAAGGTTTGTTTCATTTTTTCAGCTTTTGAAAGGATCTTTTCTTAAAACAGTACATATCACAAAGACATCAAAAGGGTCCATTGAAAATACAACAAAGGTTATTGAAAATAAATCCTATGATATGAATGATGAGTTGTTCTATTTTCAGATGTAAGGTGTAACTTAAAGAAAATAGAAACAGTTCAGGCCTACTGAAAAAAACACAGGAAGTCATGGATACAGATTCTGACTCGGAGGTACCATCAAAGCGTCCAAGAAGTATAGGACCTAAAACTATAATGTGTGTGCTTTGTAATGTTAAAGGACCGTGTAATGAAATGACAAAACCAAAGGACAAAGACTCATGGCAGAATTTATTGATGGCAGCTGAAATACAAAATTTCGATGAACTGTTACAGTACAGAGATTCGCAAGAAATTCCTGAAATTTCATACCATGGTTCATGCAGGAAGTCATTTACACACAAGAAAACACTTGAACGAATACAAAAAGAAGAAGCAGGACCATCCTGTGCAAGTGACAATGTTGATCGTGAATTATACAAGCTTAGTAGAAGAGATCAAGGTATATCCTCATCAAGAGTGTATGATAAAGTTTGTATATTTTGTGACAAGGTAAGCAAATATAAAAAAGGGACAAATTCAAGGGAACAATTATGCAAATCGGTGGATCTGAGATCAGATATGACTGTTAGACAGATAGCTGAGAAAAAAATGGACCAAAAGATATTGGCTATCACATCTCGTGAATTGGTAGCAGCTGAGGCACATTATCATAAGTCATGCTACAAGATATATACTAAGGTAGAACAGTCCGTACAAAGCGAATGTGAAATTGAGAAGCAGGACGTGTACTCGTCAAAGGAAATAGAGGCATATATCATGTTGTTTGAATATATTCGTAGTGACTTATTTGAAAGTCCTCGTGTAATTCCAATGACCAAGCTTTCAGAAGCATTAGTTATTAATATGAACTCTCTTGGTGTTACAGATATTAAGCCCCAGACCAAAAAGCATATTCGAAGGAAATTGGAGTCTGAACTTGGTGATAGTATTGAGATTGTAACAGCTAACAATGGCAGGCTTTATGTTATACCTAGTAATTTAACCAGAGCTATGTTAGTTCATGAGAATATAAGAATCACGTCTGAATTGGAATCTCTAAGATCCGAAAGTCCGAGAGTCACATTAAAGAAATGTGCTTTGGATATTCGCAATGAAATAAAGAACAGAAGCATAGAACAGGAATGGCCACCACAGCCAGAACATTTGAATAACAAGTATCTACCACTTCCGGCATCTCTGACCAACTTCTTTGAAACAATGTTAGCGGGAGACTTGGAGAAGAAACAACCATCAGAAAAGGTTGATAGACTTGTCAATTCGTTTGCTCAAGACTGTGTGTATGCTATTAGCGGAGGTAAACAGAAACCTTCAAAACACATCTTGCTGCCTTGGGCAGTGAAGTCACTAACAGGAAATGTAGAATTGATCAAAGTTTTGAACAGATTGGGACATGGGATATCATATAGTCTACTGGAGGAAATAGACACTGCTCTCTGTCTCCAGAAATTAGAAGACACTGATGATATAGACATAGCATTACCTTCTAACATTCTGCCATGTATACCTACCACATTAGCTTTCGATAACATAGATCGTCTAGAGGAGACACTTAGCGGTTCAGGAACATCTCACAGAGTAAATGGTATAGTGATTCAACCACAGGTTCCAACAGTCCCAGAATTTAAAGAGCATCTACCAGTCGATAAGCTAAAACGCAGAAGCATTAATCCTCCAGCATCAACACTTGCTCCGTATATAGCTGGCAAGAGAATAGGTCCAGCGCCTATAGTACAACAAGTTGACTTGAACAATAACAATGATGTACAGAATGCACACTTGAAGAATATAGTATGGAGTTTAGTGCGGCAAAACGATACCGACAGTCAGAAGATCAGCTCCTGGACTGGGTTCAATATACAAACACGAGACAATGTATATGTTATACAAGACAAGGTTGGGTATTTGCCTACCATAAATGCCCCGGCAACAGATATGTCAACAGTGAATGAAATTCTCCACCAGTGTCTGAAGATCATTAGAAAATTGGACTTAACAGAAATAGTATGTGTTTTTGACCAAGCATTGTACGCAAAAGCTGCTGAAGTAATATGGAAAAATACAGAGACATTCAGACCAATTATAATCAGAATGGGAGCTTTCCACACACTCTGTAATGTAATGGGTACCATTGGAAAACGATTCAAGGATGCCGGACTAAGAGATCTCGCTGTTGAGTCATCAGTCATTGCAGAAGGTTCAATTGATGGTGTGCTGGAGGGCAGGAAGTACAACAGGGCTGTAAGATTACACAAGTTAGTTTATGAAGCAATGATGCGACTTGTCTGGAAAGGATTTTACAGCTGGTTAGAGGAGGAACACCAAGGAGAAGTTCAGAACCTGAATGATACCATAGTTGTGATTGAAAACCTGCATACTAATGTCAATCAAGACCAGCTTGCTGAAGTTCTCAACAACAGTTCATGTAAAAGTGTCTTTCAGCTTTTCATGACTTACCAAGAATACTTGAGGAATGATCATGGTGAATTATCAGCATTCTGGATGAGCTACCTGGACATGGTTGACCTAGTTCTTGGGCTAATTCGGGCATCAAGAGAAGGCGATTGGCATCTGCACCTTGCTATGATCAGAGCGATAATCCCTTGGTGTTTCGCATATGACAAACAGAATTATGCTAGGTACTTATCTGTGTACTACAGTGACATGACCAGACTTGAAGCTGAACATCCCAATACTTACGATCATTTCCTACATGGAGGCTTTTCCGTGCAACGTGGTGAATGGAATACATTCGGTCGAATTCCTGTGGATCAGACTATTGAAGAGACAGCAAATAAGGACACACAAACTGCAGGTGGAACAAAGGGGTTTAGTCTAAAGCCTGGTGCCGTCAGCCGTTACTACTTAACAGCTGAACACAGAAGCATGTGCCTCAGAAATCTTAGAGAGATGACAGAAATACGGTCGTCAGGTATATCACACACAGATCTTCAACCTGAGCGCACAAAGACGGATGAAAAAGCTGTACAGATTCTGCAAGACATGCTAGAGAATAGATGGATAGACCCATATAGTGAAACAAGTCAGCTTGTTTCCATCTCAACAGCAACAGCAGCTCCTCAAGACGTTAGAAATGATATATTAAGTGCCAGGGAGAAAGGTGAAGGAGCATACAATAATTTCAGACAGAGCAGACTGGAAAAAGAACAACCTTCAGAGAGCTTCTATGACAGATTACCCAAGCTGCAACTCAGAACATTTAGTGACATTCGGAAAACGAAAAAAACGAAAGTTTCGGGTAAAGAATTTATTTTAAGGGCTGATCATAAGTTGTTTGGTCACATGGTACTGGTTGCATCAAGCAGAAATTTGGACATGAGACAAGTGTTGCAACACCCTTTAGGACCTTTACCATGGGCATTGGCTAACTGTGATGGCACAATGAGGAAAACAAACAAAGCTGCACTAGCAAGAACTCTGGAGAAAAGAGTTTCGTCAGCGGACACAATCCCTAGACCATCAGCCTGTATCATAGATGCAATGAGTTTAGTAAACAAAGTAAAGGGTGAAAATAGAACATTTGGTGATCTGTCAGAGTGCATCTTTGTTTCTGCACTACAAGCCAGCTCCAACAGCACAAGACTCGATATTGTTTTTGATGTGTACAGAAACATATCCATCAAGAATGCAGAAAGAATTCAAAGAGGATCTGATGCTGGAATTATTTTCAGTAATATTGTAGCTGGTCAAAGGATTCAACAGTGGAGACGTCTTCTTGGGTCTTCCGATAGCAAGACAGCTCTCATCAATTTCCTTGTTGACACCTGGAAAACTCCACCGTATCTAGAAAAACTTGGTGACAAGCAAATGTACGTCACTTGCCAAGAAAAGTGCTACAGAATTACAAGAGAAGGCTCTTGGTTGGTTGATGAGCTGAACACTTCACAGGAAGAAGCAGACACTCGTATGCTGCTACATGCTAAACACGCATCTGAAGAGTATCATTCGCTAGTTATAGTGTCTGAAGATACTGATGTACTCATATTGAGTCTAGGCTTATATCGAAATATTGGAGGCAACATATACATTAGATGTGGAACAAAGAATAGACTGAGAAATATAGATGTCAGCAAAGTCGGAGACTCCATAGGTCAAGCTGCATGCGAAGCTTTGATAGGACTACATTCCTTTACAGGCTGTGACTCCGTCAGTGCATTTGGTGGTCGTGGAAAGGTAGCTGCCATGAAACTGATAACGAAACAAGATGCTCTCCAGTCAGCTATGGCTAAGTTAGGGGAAGACTGGATGGTTTCTCCTGAGCTATTCCTCTCCATACAAGAGTTTACTTGTAAAATGTACGCAGCTAGATCATCCCAAACTACAGTTAATGACCTACGGTACCAGCTTTTCAGAGCCAAGAAAGGTGATGTGGAGTCTGGACAATTGCCACCGTGTGAAGACACGCTGTACTTCCACACTCTACGAGCTAATTACCAAGCGGGTATATGGCGTAAAAGCTTAGAAGCACATCCAGAAATTCCAAATCCAGAAGGACGTGGTTGGTGCCTGGAAGATGGACAGTTATCAGTTGATTGGATGAAAGGTCTCCCTGCGCCAGAAGTAGTTATGGAGTTCATGGCCTGCAAATGTGCGAGACAATGTAGACTTCCTAATTGCCAATGTATGGTAAATGGCATGAAATGTTCGCCCGCTTGTAAAAATCAGTCATGTGATAACATGCACGAGGAAGAGGAAGACACTGAGGAAGATGAAGGCTCAGATGATGATGACAGCAATGATGAATCTGACATTGAAATAATATACTAACTCAGATAAAGTGAAACATAAGTGCTAAGATATAACAGAATTATAAGAGATTCCATGGAATTCCATTTGTTATTATATGGAAATAAATAACATTTTAGTAGAATGTTGGTTACCATAGAAACAAGCTATTCTATGGCACTAAGCTGTGCCTCAGAGAGGTCCACCTGGTATTTTTGGGGTCGGGAGACATGTACCTATCCAAAATATATCATAACATTTTGTCACCCCAGATGGTACCAATTGGCCAAATATCAGACCTTATCTCATGCACTATATGTTTTCAAAAAGGCGTCTGCTACAGAGGCATCAGAAAGCATCTATATTAGGGAAAGGGTTAATTAAACAAAGTTGAAGACATTGTGGCAAAAGGAGAAATTGCTAATTATAAGCAATTTCTTCTTTGGCCACAATCTTTTCAAAAGTTGTACGCTCAAATTGTGTCTGTAAACAGGAAAGGTTTTCCACATATTGAGACTACACAAAAATGAAAGGGTAATTATTTTAACGAGTCAGTCGTAAAGTTTTGGTAAAAGGTTAAAACCTATATAACAAGTATGCTTCCTTAGTGACTCAAGAGAAAAAACCCACCTGATCACACATTCTATTAAACCACTCTGCAGTTTCATAGTGTGTGATCAGGTTCTTTTTTTCATACCTCCATGAAAAAGAAAAAAAAATCTCTCCATTCCTTGAATGAAATTATAATCATTGAAACTCATTCAAACACTTTGACATAAATTGAAATTGCTCATCACAAGAAATTTCACTTTGTGCCAAAAAGGGGTATGCTTCTGATTAGCCATAATATGCCGCGATGTTAAAAAAAGTTTGTAACTTTTTCCCACATACAACAAATCTGCAGCAGATGAAAACATTTAGGCAAAATTACGAGGAATCTCTATATAAACGAAAGTACTGTTATTGATTAATAAATATGGAAACATTCATCTGCTTCAGATGCATAACAATGTGCCTGCATACAACAATTCTACAGCAGACGTCTTTAAACATATTTTGTCAAAAAATAAAAAATCTCTATAATTCAATGGATAATCTATGACTAAAAGTGGAAAACATAGTGTCAAAAGGAGAAATTGAATGTTTTGTGCAATTTCTTCTTTTGTAACTATGTTTTCAAAAAGCCATCTGCTGCAGAGGCATCAGAAAGCTTCTATATGAGGGAAAGGGTTAAAAGCGTAAGCTCATACTCACTTCAATCCTCTCACTTTTTTCACCTTCTGGTTAGGTACTGGTACAAACATGCTGCATTCCTTTTGATGAAAATGTTGCCTTATATATAACTGTAACTCCTTTATGTACTGAAAAGATAAAACAAGATTCATTCACTCTTAACCCCTTCACACATACAACAAATCCGCAGCAGTAGACTTTCAAAACACCATCGCAAAAGTATGCAAAATTTCAATAATCAAAGTCAATTGGAGTTAAAACATTGTGGCAAAAGGAGAAATATTGCTGATCATGTACAATGTCTTTTTTTTGCCACAATCTTTTCAAAAGTAATCTTGAAACACAGGATATTGTGTTGCCTGGCATATTATCAGTTTGTGAAAGTGGAATAGGGGACACATATATACTAGCTCTCCACTGAGCTACAATGTAACTTGTGAAGACAGTTGGAGGGAGTACATGTAGGCAAGTAAAATGTGTAAGGGGACACATATATACTTACTCACTACATAACTACCTTGTGAAGACAGTTGGAGGGAGTATATGTAGGCAAGAATAATGTGTAATGGGACACATATATACTAACTCACTACTGAACTACCTTTTGTAGAAAGTTGGAGGAAGTATATGTAGGCAAGAATAATGTGTAAGGGAACACATATATACAAACTCACTACTGAACTACCGTATGAAGGCAGTTGAAGATAATATATGTAGGCAAGTATAATGTGTAAGGGGACACATATAAACTTACTCACTACTGAACTACCTTTTGTAGACAGTTGGAGGAAGTATATGTAGGAAATAATAATGTGTAAGGGGACACATATAAACAACTTACTCACTACTGAGCTACCTTGTGAAGACAGTTGGAGGGAGTCTAAGTCCAAAAAATTCATTCCAGAGTTATGGGACTTGATATACAAGGTCATCTAATGACCCTGAATAAGTGTGTGAAGTTTCAAAGTAACAGCATAACAGTGTCTGAGAAAAGACCTTGCACACAAAGGTTAGACCAAAATTCTAAGTCCAACAAGAGGGCCATGATGGCCCTGGATCGCTCACCTGTTTTTCTCCACTATAGCCATATAAGCCCGCCCCCTGGCAACAGTAGTTTCCAACCAATCAACTTGACTTGAAGGAATCTTATAGTGTCACCCTAGAACATTTCTACAAAATTATTTGAAAATTGTCCTGACACTTTTGTCAGAAGATTTTTTTAAGTTTTCACTATAGCCATAATATTATAAGAAAAAATAGCCCTGCCCTCTTGCGGCAATGTTTTTTGACCAATCACCTTGGCTTGAAGGAATCTGATAGAGGATCACCATAGGAACATTTCTACAAAATTATTAGAAAATCGGTCGACACTTTCATCGGAGAATATTGTTTTAAGTTTTCACTAAAGCCATATAAGGCAAAATAGCCCAGCCCTGTGGCCGCCATGTTTTTCGACCATTCAACATGGCTTGAAGGAATCTGATAATCGGTCACTTAATGAACATTTCTACAAATTAATTTGAAAATCGACCTGACACTTTTGGAGGAGATGATTTTTTAAGTTTTCACTTTAGCCATATAGGGCAAAATAGCCCTGCCCCCCTGGCAGCTATGTTTTTCAACCAATCAACATTACCTGTAGGAATCTGATAGAGGGTCGTCCAAGGATTATTTCTACAAAACAAATTAAAAATCGGCCAACCAGTTTGGGAGCAGAAGTTGTACGTTTCGTTGCCAGGGAAACCAGAATTCTGCATGGATCTCAAAAATTTGAATGAATTCTGGTGAGGTCATTGAGAGGATGCTTTCTGTGAAGTTTCATCTAAATTGACCCATTGGTTACCGAGGAGAAGAAGTTGATGCATGACGGACGATGGACAAAAGGCAATGACAATAACGCATCTTGAGCACTTTGTGCTCAGGTGAGTTAATAACATGCAATTGTAAGACCTTTATGATATGCACATCTCTTGGTATAGAAGCTTCATGTAAAATTGTATTGAATTCCACCCAGTGGTTTGTAAGAAATATGTTGGACAAAATATGGCTTCATAGCGTTATGGCTTCCGACCAACAAACAAGACAGCCCGACACAGTGACTCCTATATACCCCTATATATGTTTATGATTTGGAGATTTTGGAGATTTTGAATACTTAAATTCAGGTAAATTATCACAAACGTTCTAAATTACCAAAACATTTTCTGCTTCTTTTAGGTTTCTTTGTAAAAGTTTGATATCTAGATCCCGTCTGTCCACCTCATGTTTGAGCTCATCTATTGTTTTCTGCACTTCTGCTTGCTTGGTGGCTGAAAATAAGTTATATTTTAACAATTTCTTAGACACTGTTTCATTCATTGGAAGCCATTATTAAAGCATTATCAAATCCACTCCCTAGAATTGCTCTCCTGGATTATGCCAAGTGATTTGCCCTGCCTTCTGGTGGCCATGGTTTGTTTTACCATTAACCATGGCTGGAAGGAATCTTAAAGAGGCCTGAGGGTCATCTAAAGTTAATCAGAAATATGCCAGACACTTTTGGAAGAGAAGATTTTTCAAGCTTCACTATAGTCATATAAGTCATATTACTATTTATAATATTACAATAACTTTCAACAGAGTAATCAACAATGCAATTACATGAAACCCTAACCCTGACAACAATGACTGAGATATGAGAAATGGCTAAAAGAATTGCAATTCATAATAGTCCTATTCAAAAATTGCTTTCTGCTGTGTTGATAAATCATAATTCAGTCAGTCGTAATGCATAATCCTGAGCTCCAAGGAAGGCAGCCATTACTACCATTTTTAAGGTTTTAAGGTTTTTGGTATGACCCAGCCGGGGATCAAACCAGCGATCTCCTGCACCCAAGGCCCTACCACTACACCAAGGCTATAATTTACATTATATGCAGGGTTATCTTACTTGATTATTTACATAGATGTGATGGTTGTATAAAGTTTCAATGCAAAACATCTAGTAGCAACCGAGATATTGACTCTTAATGAAGTGGTATGCTAAACTTTAACCAGAATTTTTAGGTAAAACTAGAATGAAGTGCTCCGCGGAGCACGTGTGTCACCGGTTTATTCCCTATTGATGATGATGATGGTTTTCTTTACCCTCGCCTATCGGCATAAAGCCATTTGGCGAGCAGCCATTGTTTTATCTCTCCAATTTTTTTTTATTAAAGGGGTTGACTATATTTTAAATTTTCTTTAATCGCTTTTGACTATATTTTCATTTTCTATAAGTGCATATCCAGCTTTCTGTTTATAGTATAGTGTTGTATGTGTGTATATAAGTGTATGTGAGTAAAACTATATTTATTTATTTAGTTACTAAAAATATAAAGGCAATTTTTGTAAAAAACGCAATTAATAATATTGTGCAAAAAAAGCACTACCCAACAGTCCTCCACAACGGAGCCCCTGATTGGCCGAATTTCAATCCGCTTTTACGGCCAAGCTCGACATTTACACATA
>JAUELF010036499.1:5317-17254 GCA_031471495.1 Clinocardium nuttallii
GACTCGTAAGTACTGGCACAGGTTTAACAAAATCGCTCAAAGCAATCAAAGGGTTAAAATGATGTTTTAAGTATAGATTTTTATAATACAAACCTAAAGGATAATTCATTCCCACATACTACTAACAGATACATGCAGTGGGTGGCTATTATACCGAACAGAAACACAACTACAAAACTCAACTGAAAATAAATAATTAGATTACACATTACATAACCAAACAAATTAAGTATCATCTATCTAAATTAATTATATGATAGAGCAGCACATACTTAATTAAGTGCTTAAATCGGAAACAGTTGTTACACACAATGGAGAAACATTGTTAACCACAATATATACTCTAATATGTCCTTAAAGCATAATGTTTCCTTATTTCCAACAGCCATCTGATGTTGTTTATTTTTGGATAATTAATACAAATAAAGTTTGTTTTCTGTTGATGAATACATAATTGAAACTTGCTATGACTGCAGTAAAATCTACAAGATGTTGTTTTCTAAAGGTTCCTCTCTGTTTGTTGAAAAGACGTTTGGTTTTAAATGTGGAAAATGTAAATAAAGATAGATTATCGCTTATCAACAAACATACGCTTTCTGATGCCTCTGTATATAGCAGACAACTCTGAGATATTCCCCAGTTTTGCTGAGATCATTTCAAAGTCGTCCGCTTCAGAGATGGTGTACCTAGGTAAAAGCTAATGACATTGTTATGTATATTAATCCTTAAAAATAACAAGCTTTGGTATCTGTGGCCTTGTACACACTTTAATACTGAACATAATTGATCTGTTTCATGCAAGCACATAAGCGCAAAAACGTACAGTGTGACTTTTTACAACAATATCCCTTGTTACACACACAGGACAGGATTAAGGGAGTAAACTGGTTGTTGTCCAACAATATCTGCATAACTTCAAAATGAACCGGAATTCGCCATTGCCTAGTGGAAAGCGTCGGCGATTTACCGGGTTTTAATCCCAAGTCGCGGCGCTATGGTTATGATGGAGTGCCCACGGGCAAGGGACATTTCCTATCCTAGTGCTGGCTGTTTACCCAGCGATCATGAATAAATAAACTTAAATAATGTTGCAAAATGGCGTTATCCCCCAACAAACAAGATGAATCATATAGTGTTCAATTGGTTCTCAACAGAATCGTCACCTTCAGAACATGAACTATGATCCTTTTCTGGATATCTGTGTACATGCACTTACACTATAAAATGTGTTTATTTTTCAACAAAAAAACAAAACAAAAAGAAAAGCATATCAAGTTTGAAATCCGTTTTCTTACCCACAATCCTCCATTCTTGAAGGCTACTGGCATAGCCAGTATACCGGTCCCTATCATACCTTTAAGAAGGTGCATTAAAGTCTCCATATTCCTAGGAACATACAACACAAAGGGGTTAGGGCCTGCTTCCAAGTATTACTATTGTTCTGAACCCTTTCAAACATTTATACGATTTCTGACATCTATATATGCAGCAGACAACCTTTTGAAAACATTATGGCAAGAAATGAAATTGCTGATAATGAAAACCCTCTCCAGGAGGAAACTCTATCCAATAATTAACATAGCTGTTGTTGAGATATTCCATGTTTTGGCTTAGATACTTCAAAGTCATCTTATACACATTAGCTGTATGTTGGAAAGGACAATCTATGTTACTTAACTACATTAAAAAAGTAACATAATTTATAATAAGCTAAACAGATTTTGACAATTAGAAATTGATTCAATTTGAAATGTTAGCATATTATAGTAATTTAGAAACAAGATTGAATTTAGAATGGCTGTTGAATACACAAGTTGGTCAAGAATTCCTTTAACTTTTTACGTAAATTATTTATATTTATCGTCCAAATCAAATTAAAAGTCATGTAAACATGTATCATATTCAAATATAAGTGTCCAGCATTGCCCACATGAATTTCAGGTAGGTAAAGCTCATGTACATATCATTATCAAAGTGTTTGCAATTGACCACATCAATTTCAGGAAGGTAAATCAAATGTATATATTGAAGTTGAAACCCGTATGGTTTGGGCGTCAAATAAAGATTTTAGATTAACTCACGCGTGTACATGTAAGTAAAATGTAATTGTAACATATGTGAAATAATTATGGGTTTTGTGGTAAAAGCACCAACATTTGCACAAATGAGGTTAAGGAAAAACTAAAAGATTTTAGATATCATGCAAAGCTTGATTTTTGCTGATAAGCCCAAAAGTGCAAAATTCCAAGATGGCCGCCATCCGAATGAAATATCTTTAAATTGTCATATCTTTGTGAATAGTTGACACAACAACATAAATGAGGAGTCTTTTGTATGTTTTTTCGACATACGGAATCCAATAGAATTAGTATTTAGTTGATAAAATGCATATTTAGCAAAATAATGGCCAAATTCATGTTAAATTTCAAAATAGCCACCATCTGAATTGTTAATATCTACGAGCGGTCGTATCGTACAGAGTAATGTACATAACGTTTGTTACTAAAATGCGTTGATCCGAAATAAGTATTAGTTTCGAGTTATCATCCTGTCATGTTCTTGAAGCCATTTTTAACCAAGCCGACATTTGTAACCAAGTCGTTTTTCTCAAATTCGCAATATTTGTTGGAAGGCCATGTAAAGCCATAATGTAAGAAAACCATTTGAATTTGTGTTTTTATTTATAGTATACTCGTTGATGTAAACGAAACTGTGTGTCACATTCAAGGCATGCAGTATCATGTATTTTCATTTACGGTTGAGCTATTAAGTTATAGCATGGGAATTCCGGAGTCTGAGAATATTATTAAATGTGCATAAGGATTTACTATGTAGTCCCTTATTGGGCACCATGGTAACAGTCCTAATATATCCGACCTGACTAGTGCCTGAACTATGGACCTTTAAATATGACCACGTCACTATAAAAACTTGCTCAATAGCACGGCAGTATTAGTGTTCATTTATACAATTGCCTTGACTTCAAGAAAGAATTGCAATATCTCCTGTGGCCACAGTATTTTGAATTATATTATGTAATTACACTTTCATTTGTAGAGATTTTTCATATTTTAGTTCAGATGTTATCAAAGATGTTTGCATCTGCTGCAGATTTGTTTAATGTGGCAAAGGGTTGATACAGTTTGTTTCTATGATGTTTTTAATAGCCAACAACTGTTGGAATAACATATCATGTAACAGATTAAGTGCAGAATACTGGTGTTTCATATTCTTTACTGAACGGAATTACGGGAAACCAACCTTATCGAAAGTATTACATGCATGGATAAAGGCCTACGCGGGCATTCGTGCTAAGAAACCAAATGGTGACTGCTTTACAGAAACCTTCTGGGACGAATTGCCAGACAGTGCCGTACTAGATTGAACTGCATGGAAGCATTGACTGATCTGGATCTACATTTGTCGTAAATGCAGAGCGAAACTTAAACAAGCATTACCGTAAGGATCGATATGCTAATAATGCTACCACATTTAAACCCTTTTCCTAATACTTCATAAATCAGCAGATTACATTAAAAACATTACATTGGCAAAATTACGGAAAATCTCTGCATATGAAAGTATAAAGTATTATATTGAATAGTGTTGAAATGCTTTCTCTTTTTTTCACAATGTTTTCCCAAGTTGTCTGCTGCAATGACATTATAAAATGCCTTGATGTACAAAATGTATGTGAAAAAGGGGGAAACGAGGGTTGACTTACGTTGTTTTAGAAGTATCGTAAACTTTGATAATTTGCTTAGAAGTAGCATATTCATGACAGTTTAAACTTCCTGAAAAGTCATCATCGATGGCTACATTATCTGTATCCAGGTGGTGCTGCTCACTATCATGTGCTGGAGAATTAACAGACCCAACATCCGTTAACAGTTGTCTTGTTCCATTATCGAAAGACATCTTGGTTTCCTAAAAGTACAGAATGGTGTTTTTTTTAACAGACCACATTCTGTAAATGCGCAGTGCCCCCCGTGATACAAATAACTTTCTACAACTGAAAACGTCCATTAAATTAACAGTTTTGCAGTGCAGAACTACCGTAAAGTTGGAAACGGTTTAGAGTCGCCAAGAGTTTTTAATGTTCGATTTAAATCATAAACAATATCAACATTTACATTTTTGTTTCTCTTATATGTCCGTTTACTTTATTGTTTTCCTTTTTATTCATGTTTGTGTTGTATTTAATTACATGTATCAATTGCACAAATTGTTTGCTTTTAGTCATTTCTTTGGTCTGTCTATTTTTGTTTAATGTCTTTACAAATTGTTTGAATACTCAAAAGAGTGAGACAAGTTTTTAATACATGTATCCAGCATCGAATTTATGAAGCATGCAACCCCAGTATCAAGTACCAGGCCACCTGGTGTATTCGCTTCATCTGACCAGGCTTTTAACTGTTTGTTGGCTGCTCAACTCAACATTTTAACTTGATATTCCTAAATTAACCAAGAACCCTTCAATATAAAAAGCTTGACATGTCAATTTAAAAATAAGCACTTGAAGAACAATGATTTCAAATGTGTGCCTGATCTCTGTAGCCTGGAAGCGGAGTCAATACAAACGAACAAGAATGATCATAGAGACCATATGCTATTACATATCTATCTAGGAAAAGGGTATAACGTACACTTACACGTACCAGATGTTAGAAGGGTAGATATAAAGTTTGACAATGAAAAACACGGATTAATTAAAGTTTAATGAAATGATCGAGTCATTGGCTACGTAGGTCTGATATACGCTGTCATGTGAGTTATAACATGTATGAACTAAGTCAACGAGGGGCATATTGCAAATCATTTAGACATTCGCTTGATCGTTTTATAATCTGTTATTCATTTTGCAATAGACGTAATGAAAAAAAGCATATTCTACGTCTTTTTATGAAGGACTACGAGGGACATAAGGTTGTAATGCATCTCTTATCAATAAGCAGTTCTGAGAGCCCATAAATCAACAATTTGTAGAATGAACAAGTCGTTACCTTTAAAATTACACTCTAGTTTCTACAACCGCCAACCATAATCACTGAACGTGTAAAGATCATGTTATCAATTTCTCTGATAAGTGAACGAAAAGAAGTGCAGTTGACTTTTATATCATAGAGAGAGTTCGGTTTCGTACTATAGTTGAACTATAGAAGACGAATGTCTAGTAGAGATGCTGCACGAATGACCGCTAATCCTTAAAACTTAAGTCGAACAACAACAGCAACAATGGCAGTGTTCTTCTTCCAACCAACGGATGTGCTAAATGTTGACATCTTTCACCAGGACGATGACGAAAATCTCTTTTACTATAGGCGATGAACCTTATGTAAAACCTTCCTATCATCTCATAACATAAGATGGGAGCGGGTGCCAAACGTATCAAACCTTTTAGATACAATACGGAAGATGACAATACCTGACAACGTTGACGATTTTCAAACACACGTTTGCCATAGTCGGCAACTGTTCGATGTGATGTTAGAGGAGATATGTGATTGGTACCAGATAAGGGGTATTCAGCTCTTTTGTCCACAATTCTCTCTTATTATTTACGCGAACCCTATGTTGTGGATACTCGTCTCTGTGAGACGATTATTTTAAGCACCCACACAGAGTATCAAATAAGGATTTTAGAACATAAAAACGCCCCTTATGTAGAGCTTTGTGATGCATTTGTTTGATTTATCCAAATCAACTGTATATAATTTTGTTCAGGACATTTCCAGTACCATGATGAAACTGTGTTCATCTGGTGTTCTTCTTTCATGGTAATTCGGTAGAAATGTTCTTTGAGTGACCCTCTACAAGAAAAATCAAGATATATTGATTGGTTGAAAAACAGGGTAGTAAGGTGACGTCATTTGCAGTGACTACCTCTTTCAGTTTCGTTCGCACTCTTGATTAAAATATAACCGATATTAGCAGTTACATACTTTACATATTTGCTTCTATACTATCCCTCATAGTTGCAACCAATGTATACGAAACAAAATAAGAAACTTTCGATAAGTTTACTTGAACATAGCTGGATGAAATAAATCGGGGGAATCATTATAGTATATGCGTTTAAAGATTGTTCTTAGATTCATCGTCTGTCACCAAAAAAATGTTCCCAGTGAGGTAGGGTTTAAAAACAAAAATAACACTTAATAACGGGTATGACAACCTCTTGAGTTGACCACTGCAGTGCAACGCCGGCGCATTTTTTCGACTAAAGTGTTGATTTTTGCCTGTGAAATAATGTCCCATTCACGAATGAGCGCTTAGCGAAGTTCGTTGACGTTAGCAGGTGGATTGAGACGACGCCCCACTCGTATGTCCAGAATATCTCAGACCTGATCGACTGGGTTGAGATCAGGACTTTTAGCAGGCCAGTCATCAATCAAAACAATGTTATTTGTTATAAGAAAAGTCATGCTGAAGAAATCGTGATATTGGCGTGGTTTTGGAACAGGGGAACGGTGTGATGAGCGAGAATGTCATCGCAGTGACGTTGACTATTTAATTGCCATTAATGACGACGTGTGGTGAATGATTACCATGGCTGCCCAAACAATAACAGAACACCCAACACCGGAACAATCTCATTCAATAACTGAACAGTCAACATCGCGTTTATTTCTCCTATGGTGAACGCGAACCCTGCCATCACGACGATGTAAACGAAATCCGAAAACATGAACGGTATTCCAGCATCGTCGTGTCAAAACGAGTGTGATCACGTGCAAATTTAATTAAGACGATTTATACGACGTCGTTGCGTTAAAACGCACCCGACGTAAGGACGCCGTCCATGTAATTCTTTCTCCTGTAGACTACTATTACGAACAGCTTGCCCCTTTATTCGGTTATTATGAAGCCAATGTATGTTAGCAGCAGTGGCAGTTTTTGGAATCGATTGCGCAAATGGGTTATCATGATAGCGGTTCTTGACCACGCGTTGTAACACGCGGACGTCCAAGACGTGGCAAGTCGTCGATGCGTCCTGTAGTTGAGTAAAACTCACAGTTTGCCTTACAACGTCTTTTGTTGACATGTCAGCAACAAGCTTGCAAAGAGCACGTTCGCGTACATAATTGGGTATGGTTCGCATCCTAAAAATATGCTACAATGTAAAAAATGTAAAAATAATTACAAATTTGGAAACGTTTTGGATCACTTGGCAAAGATGCCACTAAGACAAGTAAAACTTGATCGAATACCAGACGGAACATGTTGAACATATTACAAATCGAGTTTCACGTTGTTGACGATTAACAGTGCAAACATAATCGCTAAAATTTATAAATCCTGATAACACATGTCAAGGCTATTTTTTATCTATCTACTTCCTTGTACACAACACTATGCGTACACATTGACAGTTTCTTATTTAGTTCAGTGAATATTCTCATAACCTTTTCACTCATACAACAATTTCGCAGCAGACGACTTTGAACGTATTTTGTCAAAATATTGAAAATCTCTATAATTGAATGGGTGACCTATGACTAAAAGTGGAAAACATTGTTGCAAAAGGAGAAATTGGGACGTTTTGTGCAATTTCTTTTGTTGTCACTATGTTTTCAAAAAGCCGTCTGCTGCAGAGGGCGTCAGCAAGCGTCTATGTGAGGAGAACGTATAAGCAGGCTCATCTAGATGTTTACATTGTTTGCAAAAGTTACATATGTCATGAAAAGCAATTGAGATAATTCGAGTTCAAATTTATTACGGTTACCATAGTTTCGATAGACAATTCTTTCTCTATAAGCATTTTCTTTGATATCCAATTTGAAAGCAATAATTTGACACTTATCAGTAATAAATAAAGTGAACATTTAGTGACAGAATGAAAAACAATACAGGAAGAGTACGTATAATTCATTACAAGGAAATTTCCAACACTGGTTTCAAATGCCTTCCGTATTCTGTGGGCAAACTTACGTAAAGTTCTATGGGATAGAGTGTTGAATCATAACTGTATCCCGATATGTTAACTGTATTGTATAAGAACGCGTTATTTTTCCCTTTCTCGAAAAACTTCAGACAGAGATGACGAAACTTTTCTAAAGACATTATTCCTGATCGAAACATAGTTAGTGTTCTTGATTAGAAACGGTGCTTTCAACAATAATAAGATATGTGTCATGTCGTACGATAGCTGCCCATCAACTGCCCTGCCCATCTAAACCAGCAATTCACGAGAGGTATGAAAGGCTGTTTGAAAACTTGGTACGACTAAAACGATCGTAAGTGAAAACTTATTATCATCCGGAAATGTCAATTGATGGGTTTAAATTTGTTGAGCATAGGCTGCATATGGTTAATAAATTAGAATATATAAATTGTTTACAAAAAAGCAGTGTTGATGTGAAGTTTACAGCTAATTTTGTATTTATGAACAGTATTGTAATTCCAAGTTTAGTGAAATGGAACGTAGGGGCGTACAAAGGAAAAATTAAAAAGAACAATACACATGTGGCCCTGACTGGAGGAGTGCTCAAGTAAATGGGTTTAACGTCACAGGTGCCAGTCTCGTTTTAAATCTAAAAATAACAACATTTTGACTAAATGATTTTAGATTTTAAACGAGACTGGCACCTGTCTTTAACGTCAATATAGTTGATAATCGACTTGCACACTGCTGTGTGTGTTATTGGTACATGCATTGTCTGCTTGTAGCGTCATGGTAGTCTCATTGGTTGAGTGGTGTTAAGTAAAGCCTACTAGTTAGGCTGTGCGCATTTTTATATAGGGATATACTGGTTGCATAACCTGAAAGTCCCCTTTCTGCAGTCCCAGTCATACAAATTATTGAACATAGAAGGATCGCCGCTGTACTGGTGGTAGTGATCCAGCCTATCCTTGAAGTCGGAACTTTACTCCTTTATCGACCAGATATTCTTGTGTGACTTAGTGTTGACTTGTCCAGCAGAACATTGACTATAATGTATATGACGGGGGGATCTGCAATCGAATGATTGCTATTTGTGTTTCCAATTTCAGTACTCAATATTTACAGCAAAATATATATTTAGTCCTAAAATTAGATTGATTGATTGAATTGAGTTAATGCCGCTCTAAAGAACTCATTTATTTACGGAGATCAGTTAACCTAGCCATCTTTTCTGAGTTTCTCACCAGTACTCCACACAGTTTTTCTGCAAGTAACTGACACATGTCTAACATCAGTCAGAGATGAGAACGAATGACGCAGGACACAATGTCCTTTATCAAATAGTAACAAAGAAATGTGGACGGACCGGGGATCGAACGAACGTGGGGATGTCGCCTAAATAAATACACATGAGCACTATCCACTACATTAGCCGAGCCCCTCCCTGAAGTTAGAATCGATTTACCTGGTACCAGGTCAATTCAATACCAGATTCACCTGGCCACTCATCCAACCCCTGAAGTAATATTATTAGCTCTAATCGTATTACTTTACAAGTGTTTGCACTGGATTTAACTCACACGCCGAAAGCGTACATGTACACAACAGTCGACTTACATAACTCTTGAACGACTTGCCACTATCACATTTCAGTTGTGATAACTTATCAAGTTGTCTCGTTTGGACACGTTATCGTCACCTGTCGACATTGCATGATATTTTAATCATACCTTCTCAACACAATAAAATAACACGACATGACTACATAATGTATGGTTCTGCGAAAATAAATACCTCTGTGAAGTTCATGCCTTTATCCTCATTCATTGTTCAAATGTGAAGTTGGTTACTTGTTCCTTGTTCATTACTTAAAATAAGTTTCCTGTTCCTTTTTCGTTATTCGGTTACCTATAAACTGTCTATGCCATCCAAGCCCTCTTTGAAAAAAGGGGATATTTTCCCATTACAAATAGTTCCGATCGTTTCCTAAATAACGGTAAGGCCTAAGAAGTTGGTACGCAGCTTGGAAATCATCACTAGACAACTCCTAACCATGTTGAGGTCAAGTGGCAAGATAACGGTGATCTTAAGTTTAAACAATAACAATCTTCAAAAAAGATAAACGGCGATCAATATGAGAAATAAGAAATGAAACATGCGCCTATTATTTGACTTGAATATCAGAAAGGTTTTGTTAATGATCGAAGCAATCAGAAATTGTCCATGAATAATACAATTTGCGCAATAATGTTGTATATCTAAGAATTCGACAGCTCCTTGAATTGTTAATGCATTATAATCGTGAACCAGTTGGAACATTGTTCTTTAAAGTATATAGAATATGTAAGTGTTCTTTTTTGTATTAGAACCACGAGTCAGACAAAATTATGTAAACTCTCAGAAATTATTAAATAGTAAACGGAATCAACTTGTTTATATCTTTATCCCAGTATCAACTGCTAACTTATAACACTGAACTATGTGCTTAGCAAAGGCTTATCGGCCATCTCCACCCAGCTTCAGTTTCTATAAATAGATTATCAAGGCGAGATATGTTTATATGTCTCTGTCAAGGTCGAGAATACGTCAAATCATGACTGGAGAGTACGCGAGGCTCCCAAGAGGTATATAAGTTTCAATTGACGATAAATAACTGAAAACTTATCATGTTTCAAAAATAATTTAATATATTGCCCTTAAATATTATATTTCATACGTTTTCACTGATTTTTTTTTTCACTGAAATTTAATTCTTAAGGAAAACAATTAAAAATAAGTATGCAGAACATTTCATTTTAAAGTTTCACCTTATCAGTGCCTATTGTATGATCGCCAACTATACTATTAACCAATCAAAAGGTTTCATTTCCTTTATTTCTTTGACATTATTCATAAAATACAACATTTGATTGGTCTACAATCGTTATCATTTGTTTAAAATCTAGGTCAAAACTAAGGTTATGCAGCTATCGCCGAAAAAAGTAGTTATTAACCCAGAGCCGTCCGAAACAGACACGCGGAAATTTCGTTAGCTTATTAAAAACTTTGTTACCAATTAAACAGTAAACTGTCCTTACATTTGACTATTTAAGAGATATATCTCTTAACGTTTTACAAAATCTACACAAATCAAGACATATCTTTGAATTTGAAAATAACGTTCAGTAATGCGGAGCAGGCAGCTACTAAAAGGAGAAAAAGAAGAAACTTAGTGCTGAAATCGTAATGACACATTAGCATTTTAGTGTCTGCTGCATGTACGATCAGGGACGAGTATATAATCGTAAATAGCATACGAAAAAATAAATGTTTACGTGGTTAATCAAACACATGTAAACATAAAACCTTAATACCGTGATTTTGTTCTCATATGTAATGTATCATAATTAAAAATGTTTATAAACAAACGCAGTCGTAATATTTTCGATGCATTTATATTTAAGTCATTATAATAACTACTTAGAATTGGAGGAGTCTAAACAGCCTCTAGCACCGTCTGAGTATCAGATGCCCAACGACAGCTGTCCAACGACTCCGAGATGGTCCAGTCCAAGGTTCAATCGAATACTACCACTGCATGACTAGCGGCGATTGAAGTCAAAAGCGTATCTATAACCGAAGTTTTAGCTCTCCACATTCAAAACTGTAGGAGAAGACAGAAAAATGGTTTGGGTACTTAAAACGCGTTTTTTCCTAGCTGCATAGCAACAGCTGTCTTTGAAAAGCTACCATTGAGAAACAAATGCCTAAATCAAAAGTCGTTTCGGGTACGTTTTTTCTAAATATCTCGAAGTATCTATAACTAAAGTTTCAGCTCCCCACATTCAAAACTGTAGGAGAATATAGAAAAAATGGTATTAGTTCTTAAAATGCTGTCTGCATAGAAACGGGTGGTCCTTAGCAACGAAACGCAATTGCGCACACCCTGAGCACCCTTTGGCACCTGTTCACCAAGTTTCGTCGGAATCGGCTGTGGAGCGTCGCTTTACAACCAACTGGACACAGACAAACGTACAGACGGAAATGCTTGACAATAAGGGATACCTAGCGAA
>JAUELF010036712.1:0-17246 GCA_031471495.1 Clinocardium nuttallii
TAACTAAATTTATAGTTTTCCTGAAGAAGGCCGTCAGGCCGAAAGCTTGATAATTGAGTGTTCGCATATATATATATTAGTTTTAGACCCCTAGTGGTCATCTTATGATAAAGTAAATAATCAGGTTGGTATATATCTTTTCATATTTTGATTTAACGCCTTTCTCGTACTCCATAATGTGCATGTTAATCGCTGATTACTGATTTTCTGATGGCATCCACATTTAATAATGCTTAGCGCTGCATATAACACCAAACCCCATCCCCTAATAAAATCAAACAATACGCTCAATCATCACATTACATAACTGAACCGCATCCGACGTAAACAGACCTTCTCAATATTGCGACCAACGGATATTGAGATCAGCCCGCGTCTTCGCGAACCTAATACGGATTTGCCCTACTATAATAAGCATTCAACAACTGAAGAAGCATTTGACCAAAAAGCGACTATGCAGTTATGAAGATTAAACGTAGTTAAGATCAATTTTAAAATACTTTTAAGGTCTGTTTTCGCCCGACGTGGGCCATATTATATAATTCACATTGAAATATGTCATCTGACTGACAGCGAATGGAGTGACATGAGAGACAGAGTCGTCTATATTTCACTGCATTTCTCTACAGGAACATTTCATACGATATATTTGTTAAACTATGTCAATGCAAAAGATGTGTATTTTTTTTATTTCATGCGTCACATTGCGTCTGCATGTGAGAAAGGAGTTACCATTTACATACATGTACTTGTTTTGTATACGTTCATCCCATCTGCTTTTATATAAGCTACACAAATACACAGTTCGAAATCATCTAGTTTGAAGCATGGACAATATTACTTCTGTTGTGCAATATCTATTTTCTAGTAAATAACTTCATGCCTTTTCTTCGCATTGAACATCTCCTTCAAACCGGTGTGAATTCAATGATAACAGGTGTAACCTTAGATTGGCCTAACACACCGCTCATTCGGACGTCTGCTGATCGAACGCACCGATCGCTCGGACTTGTGCTAGCAGAACCCGCCGATTAACTAATACATGTATACTTATACTAGCACGCGCCCAATTGTAAGGTGTGCTAAGACAATAATATCTGCTCAATGCATAGGTTTACCATTCATACACTTTAAATATGACTCCGATATACATACTATTTCTGGTATTTGTTTGTCGTTCATGTAGCATAGATGACGTGTATGAACAATTAGTTCACATCGATTATGAAACGTGGTCTACATTGTATATCTACTTCTACGTATGTTATGCCTCAAGGAGAATTAGTTAATCGCAACATATCCTACACAATGAATGTATCATATGCAATGGAAGCATGTATTTTAGACCAAAATTAGGTTGACGTATGGACTCATCTTTGTCCATATTTAATCTTAAACGACAAATCAAATATGTAATATATTGTCTAAAGCGTATACAACTAATCTGTCATAAACATTTGTAATCAAATATCTAATTGGTCACAAACAAACTAATCCAACAATTCTGACCATTCAGAAGTCATATTGTCAGTACAGAGAAAGCTCTGTGACTGTAAGAGTTTCGGAGCCATGGTTAGAACTAGTTTTATCTTTTCACGTGGACATGCTGCTATCCATTCGGCACACGGGGGAAGAAAAAAAAGTAATCCGCATGTATGTAAATATAATGCATCTGTTTAACCCAATCAAACTAGAGACATGGATGACTTTCGACAATTAATCATTGTCATAATCATATTCATTTTAATTATCCATGCCATATCAGTGACCTTGTTCTTTTATTGTAGCAGACGGCATTTGAAAATGTAGTGGAAACAGAAGAAAAACAACACTGCCAAGTTTGGAGTTCCGGAATTCTTTTGTTGCATTTTCTCTTTGAATTGCCTAAAACTTTAATTTGATAGCCCAATGTAGATAAATCAATTGGATACAAAAGTGTTTGCAAAATATTAACAGACGGGAATTCGTTAGTGATGTATTTGCGTGCACTACCATATGTCTCACTACGGTCATACCAGTTAGCAAATTTAACTTCAATCTACGTGTAGCTGATCTGGTTTCTTAAAGACAAATATAACTAAACAATTGCAAATGTTAACATGTTTTCGATTTCATAGTTTTATTGCGTAATAGAAGACATTTCACACAGTTCTCACTCAGAATTGTCGGACATGCTTACTACATGATTTCAAGAAATGACGAAGAACGAAAAGAAAATTTATGCTGGTAATTCTGATAACAATTTCATATTACCACAATGCATTGGAAAAACGAGTATCCATTTGTTCATTTGAGGTATTACATCTGTAAATTTTAGTCTGGTGACTATTATAATATATGATCTCCCCATCCACACCATCCATATGAGCCGTCACATATGTGTAATGTATCGACCAGATCAGCCTGCGCTGTCCGTGCAGACTGATCCGGCCAACGCATTCCGTCTCAGAGAGATAGAGAATCCTGAAACAAAAAATCCACAAGAGGCGAACAGTGTCCATCCGGGTAAGCCTGCGCGGCATGCTTAGACTGGTCAGGGTCGACACTTTACGCAGAGTCCATATTGTTGGTTTTCTCGCGAGACGGCTCATATGTAAAAAATGTCCATTTCACAGCGACTGATGCGTACTACCCTGATGTGTAATACAACGTCTAATTAATTAAGCTTTACAATTAGGCGTTGCTAGGGAGATTCCGCGCAGTATTGTTGGTGGTCATATCCATCTATAATAAAATCTTAAATTTCAAAGCAAAATATCACAAAATGTAAATGTTATTTTTAAAATAATGTTTAGTTGAAGGTCTTTTAATTTGCATTTGTGTCAAGCTATTTTTTTTTTTATTAGACTGTATACTATATCATTAAGCAAAATTATTTATTCTTTCATGATAAAAACTGCCTTAAATAATTTATCGAGATATGCAACACATATGCTAAATTCATCATACATTAGTACAGAACTCCAAAAATCCGAATTAAGCAGATGCAACTCTCATTGAACTAATATGTTGTGACCTAAATACATTATGTGATGGTTGAGCGTTTTGTTATATTTATACAGGTCTATATTTAGATGCATATTTAGGTAAAAGGGAAGCAATTCGGATCGGAGCGCCTGGATGAAAAATTTGACCAGGGAATTTCAGATGGTTTCATAAGACTAAAAGTGGTCTTCCATTGGACAATAATATTATTGTTGAAAGTTGAAAGTGTTTTTGATAAAGTCGAAAGTCTGACTGATATGTAATAAAATTTGCTAAATTGCTTAAGAGCCGTTTTCAGAACAACTTGTTTTTTCTGAAATTGAAAGTAAAATTAGCTGCGGGATAAGGGTGACCTTTGATTCGACGTCATAGCTCAACAAAAGAAAGTTGAATATATGACTTGTTGTTGCTCTGTGTAATAAATCGAACCAGATCAGCCTGCGCAGTCCGCACATACTGATCCGGGCCGACACATTCCGTCTCAAGGGGATAGAAGTATAGAGTTATGATTTTTGAAACAGAAAATCCACAGGAGGCGAAAGGTGTCTATCCGGGTAAGCCTGCGCGGCATGCTTATGCTGCTCCTGGTCGATACTTTACACAGAGTCCACAATGTTGGTTTGTATCGCGGGACGGCGCATATTAGATAACAGTTGCCGGAAGAACTAAGTATTTTTATTATATTGATGAAGTTAAATAAAAAGAAAAAAAAACAGCTATAAAAATAATAATTCGTATTTTAATAGACCTTCACTTTTCACTTTTACCCTTTCCCACATACTACATAATCGACTGTAAAAGAAGTTATGCAAACCATGACAGTATAATTGACTACAATAATTTAAAAACATTGTGGCAAAAAGGAAAAACCGTTCTTCATGAGCATGTTATCCGTTTGTCACACTGTTGTCAATTATCGTCAGCTTCTGATGCCTCGAAATGCATGTGGGAAAGGGTTAAACGCTGATCACAAGGGAGGCCCACGTTAAAATGCCAGTGTCTAGTTTGATAATAAAACAATTAAATAAAACACACAACAACTTCCGTGTGTTTTTGTAAGCTGGTCGCGGGAGAGAAGATATTGCCACCAAGGCGTCATAATGAGTAGAATCCCCGAGAAGTCGAATGAATTTCAATGAATCCCCGGTTTCCTTGGAGAATTTGGTTTACAAATTATGGATGTTTGTTCAACATCTCCCTCTCAAAGTCCACTACAATTAATCATTCGGCTTTCTCTAATTTTTTCACGAATTTGACACATTAAATGTCAGTTTCGCTTTTCTTTTTTTGTTCATTATTTCAGCAAACTGAAAATATTCATTAGATTCATTAGATTTCACCACAAATTGGTTCCAATGCCTTCACGTTCTCTGTAGTCTGTTGCTGGTGATTAAGAGCAAACTTTGCCAGTCAGTGTATAGTAAACGTTGCTTTGGATACTCACATTTGTGTAATGCATAATTAAATAAGATCAAATTTGTTAAAAGAATGTATACGCATATGAGCTGTCCCGCGAGAAAACAAACAGTATGGCCTCTGCGTAATGCCTCGATCCAGATCAGCTTGCGCAGTCCGCGCAGACTGTTCCGGGCCGACATATTCCGTCTCAGTGGGATAGAGGTATAGAGTAATGATTCCTGAAACAGAACATCCGCAGGAAGCAGAAAGTGTCTATCCGTGTACGCCTGCGCGGCACGATCCCGGTCGATGCTTAACGCACAGTCTACAATGATGGTTTGTCTCGCGGGGCGGTTCAATTATATGTATGTGGTCGTATACACCTGTCATGTATGTGGTCGTATACACCTGTCATGTATGTGGTCGTATACACCTGTCATGTATGTGGTCGTATACACCTGTCGCACAATCAATTTAATTAACAACGTTTGTCTGGCCTTACTTTCTGCTTATAAATATATTGTAGTTGACATATAAAATAATAAAAGAAATATCACACAGTACATAATGTATATCTTTACCCTTTCCCACATACAGCAAATCTGCAAAAGAGGAATTTGAAACGTCTACTCAAAAATATGGAAAACCTATATAATTAAAGGTATAATTTTTCCCACCGTCTTCGTTTAAATAAATATGTATTATCAATTATTACACAGACAACAGGCTTCCTCTAAATAGGTTGGTCATTGGATTGTGTAACTTATATGTTTTATAATATTCAATTCTGGTTCGCTGAAGTTGGGATACATATATATATTAAATATATTTATAAAAAAAATTGTAAATTATATCACTATTTTTTCACCGTTTGTTAAAAGTTATATTAACACAATTGCTTCGTTTAAATAAATATGTATTTTAAATTATTACACAGACAACAGGCTTCCTCTAAATAGGTTGATCATTTGACTGTGTAACTTGTATTAATAATAATATTCGCTGTAGTTTGGATGCATATATTAAATATTGTCTATTTTTTGTCAATATTGTATCACTATTTTCCCACCGTTTGTTAAAAGTTATATTAACACAATGGCATCGTTCACATAAATATGTATTATAAATGATGGTGTCCATTTCAAAGGGCGCTTTGTTTCCGCTGCCCAGATACCCGTCACGGGATCCAGAAAATGACACGACGTTGCCGGCGGTTAGGATCCGTACCGGTAAATTAGATACATCTTCAAACACTATCTTACGACAGAATGATGTTGGACAAACGACAAGGGAGATGGTAGCGCCCATTGTACCTAGCAGCACGACGTAGATCGCTTTAACTTTGGAGGGTATCCGAATGAATGCGAATAACACGTGTCATATGATATGGTCTATGATATGTGAAATTAGTCGATTTACCGGCGATTGTTCGCTGGGTTGTTATGTATTCAACGGGCAACCTAGGTGCGTCGGAGGGGATATTTGTCACACACGTTAAAAAGGCGAATTTGTGCATGGGTGTGGTCCTTCATGAATTAAAGGAACTTGAAACCTACACATAGACACAAGTATGTGAAAATAGTGCATGGGCCATGTATTGTCATTATAAATGAGTGTTGCCTGCACAGACATAGATACATATGTTATGTTGAGATACATGATGTAACAATGCACTTAACCTTTTATTTTATGTTGAGATACATGATGTAACAATGCACTTAACCTTTTATTCATTTATTTAAACACAGTAATAAGACCGAAAACGATTCATTCAAATATAATTAATTCGGAAATAGGTAGGCGCTAGTCGTGTTTCATACATTCTAGACAGACAATGGTGATCGGCACATATATGTACTAGTATTTACGTGTACCATACCATTTTGGGAAAGAGCTATGCGAAAACTAAAGTGAAAGTAATAATTATACGTGCCGACCACAACCTGCTTGTGCTTCCATGCTACACTCAGTGACCCAATTATTTGCGAAAACTGTACGGGAGCGTTGGTAAATCTGAACCTACGTGTGTCGCAAAAGCCATTATGTTGGATGGAATACAGCACACTGAAATTAAAGATAGATACTATGGAATGTTTTTGCGGACAACATAATTCAATATTCAACTTTGTTTACGCAATGTTTGTCCAAAGTCCGCTTTGTGTTGCAAATCCCATTTACCGACTGCCCGTACCTACCAGTGATTTAGTGGTTGAGCGTTCGGTCAGGTCAAACTAAATACAATGGTAGTAATGGCTTTCCCTCATTGGAGCTAAGCATTGTGAGGATAGCAGAACGACCGACTCGCTGGTGTCCGGATAAATGGACCAGGAATACGGGTAACTTTCCCAGGTAGCACCGTGTATCAATTAAAAGTGTAGAATGCGGCTTAAAACACGATACAATTAATGCAAATCGACCATAATTACATTTATCCATATAAATTCCCATTGGGACATCTTTAAACAAATATGATTATTATATGTTTTGTGTGTTTAATGTTCTTTTTCTATACTATACAATACACTATATGGAATTACATTCAGGCAAATGTGAATGTAGTAAATAAGAAACTACTATGAACAAATAATAAAACGAAAGCATTTTACGAGAAGCAAACCCAAATTTGATATAAATTATTTTTTCAGCAACTTGATGAAAGCTGATTTGTCCAAGGTTTTAGTAATGTTAATTGTGATTTTCTTTCTTATAACGAAATTGTTTAGAGGGTTTTCTTCGGATTTGAAGGAAAGCTATAGCAGATACATGAATTACATCTATACAGTGAACTGTTTACCTGCTATGCTGTTTTAGAGTCGTCTTCATGGTAAACAGAATAGTACAAGCTGGGCAATCGGAATTAGCTTTCGTTCCAACAGAATTTTTAAAAAAAGTGTTTGAAATGAAAAGTTGAAATCTCCAGTTGAGAAAGTTTTTTCTTGGTTCAAAAGTCGTCTGCTACAGAGTTGTCCGAAGTCGTCTTATCAGGTTAACGGATAACCCCTTGCCCACCTATATACGACTTTTGATGCAATAGCAGCAGACGACTTTTGAAAACATTCTGGCCAAAGGAGAAATTGCTCATGATGAGCAATTTCTCCGTTGACCACATTTTTTCCAACTTCATTTAACAGTTAAGCTGTCTTTTATCATGTTATGGAGATTTGTCAGGTTTTTATCACTATAGTATAAAGTCTTCTGCTTCAGATTTGTTGTATGTGGGGAAGGGTTAAGCAAGCCAACGAAAGGCCGAAGTGCGACACAATAAAGGTACAGCTGATAGACGTGTAACTTGACAATTTCACAACTATCAACGAACAATTTCAAAGTTCTTATTGTTAAATGTGTTTACTGAAATAACACAGCAATTAGGCTCTTTGCTGACTCGGTACTTCAATACAGTTTATGAATATTTGTATTCGGAAATTCAACCCTCTAAATCTGTCATTTACTTTGGAGACTGTTATTTACTTTCGTTGCTGTGACGAAATGGAAATGACATTTGATTTGGAAACATGTGTCGGGGTTTCGTCGTCAGATGAAGGTCTTGATCCTTTGATAACACATAAACAACATTACAAATTTGCTGATGTGTGTCACTTGGACTCAACGCATATATATAAGACATCTTGTGTAAATGTCAGACTGTTGTTGGATGCGCCCTGTTTAGCTCATATTATCATAATGTATCTATGAAACAGCCAAATCGCAATCACCTTTTTGGACTTAATGTTTAGAAAAAGGGACACATACTTATACTTCTAAAGAAACTAGCAACTCTTCAGAGTGTTTATCGAAAGTAAAAAGCAAGTCAAATTATATATGTTTGAGACAGTGCCACAGGGGAAGAACATTATCCTGTTGACAAAATGGTATCCTGGTCAAATCTCGTGATCAAATCTCGGGTTGATTGTGGGCAACCTGTTAGATTATCATGTCGTTAACTATTTCTTTTTTATAGCCTATATCTCTCTTTCTATATGCTTCTCTTAAACACCAGTCAGACTGATCAATCAACGAAATATATGTTAAACGTCTCAATCTCCGCTTAATCTATATTAGCAAAGTTTAAAGTTGCTTTATTTGTTTGTGTTATAAGATGCATGTATGTGTATATTAATAAACGAACTATGTCTATATCTATGTCCGATAGGAGTATCGCCGTCAAGAATGGTTAAAATCCAGGGGAGTAACAACACTTTAACATTAATCGTTTCACATTAGGTGTATAGAGTATACAATACAATACAAACTATTTTATTACTTTCAGACACCTTTATATTAAGTTAAACAAAATTATTAACAAGAAACTTAATCATTATACGAGAAGTAAAATGACAAAATACAAATGAAATAAGTGTTCAAATATTATATACAAAACAAAAGCACTTCAAAGACAAAAAATACATATTCATCTTCAATAGGTTAATAAAGAAATATATATTATGACAAAACTGTACAAATGTGTACATTTTACTAAATACACTATCAAATTAATGCAATGCAATGTATAAGCGTAATCTAGACTTATTTAAAACTACTACTATATAAGTGAAACTAGAGTTTGACAGAGCACGAACGTTAGACATATTGTACTCAGCCACCTATCTCTTCCCCCAAACTCCAACTGTTCCTATATATATGTGATTGATATCAACTTACAATTGTGAATCACGTATTGTGTCAGGGTATGTTAGAGATGTAGACCACCAATGACGGTAACGGGGTTTGTGGTTGTGTGTTAAGATTTCATTTAACAGATCGAGAATAGGTACTTCATTTAATTAGATTATATTATGATTGCAATGAACACCTGTGCCGATATCTACCAACCGTTGACTTGGTCGTCTTTATCAAATAAAGTAAATATCAAAATGAAGTTCAAAAATCATGGCTTGGATATATATCAAAAATATAATTATTTTATTTTTTTAAATTTAAGTACGTCTTGTTAAGACCAAACCTGATAAATGAAATTCATTTTTTCTTGCTGCTGACGACCACGTTGATGATGTTCATGATAACTAACATATTCATCATTTTCCTTGTCGTCGTCTTCGTCGTCATTAAATACGTTAAATTGCCATCTTACATAACTATAGTAAACAAGTCTCTAATTTTCTTTCTCGATGATGCTTTTATCCCATATTGAAACAACTGTTTAAAAAAATAAAATGAATCTCTATTGCAACGATGGCATAACTTTAACAAACTGTATACTTTGTTGTTATCCTTTTTCACGCATGTTGACGGTTCTGCTTACAACTGTTGATTGCAATCTGGCAAAATGTGAAACTTTCTCAATTAAATGATTTACTGTCATTTATAAAGAGTTTAAATTTCCATATTTTGCCCAAATGTTTTCAAGGTTGTCTGCTTTAAATTTACTGCATTTAGGAAAGGATTAATTTAACGAATTTCTCTAACAGTCCCGGTGATTGCGGGTACAAAAACTGTGTGTTGTTATCTTTAGAGCACACATCATGGCGTTGTCATTTTGAAGATGACGTTTTTGGTGACATGATAGTTTGAAACTATGCGTTTTGTATTGTGCAAAGTGGGCATTTTCACTCCGCCGTATTTGTCAAGGATATTCCTTTCGACAATAAATAAACCAAATATTTGTACATGTTCGGTTTGAAAACGGTGTTTTAAATTAAGCAGCGGTAACATTTAAAGTATACGTTTTATTAGGCCTGCATCCCGTTCATAAACAAATACATGTATGTACTGTATTTGACTTGCAAATAGAATGTATCCTGTCTTTGCCAGATATTTTCTCGGCCGTAAACAATCATTATACGAGATGATTTCCGGTTTTATATCCTTTTCTCTCATGTTACATCATTTGAAAAAAATAATTTCGTTTTTTAAAAAAATAAGCATGATGTTGCTCCATGTGTTTTAAGTCTATTTCTATCGGCGTGAACAAATCCAGATACGACTCCATAGTACCGTGTTAGATCGTTAACTACAATCACCGGTAATCACATGAATCAGTAGAACTATATGTATCTCGTGACAATCATAGTGCATGTTTGTTGTTTTTTCGTGTACCATAAATTTGGTTTGAGATGATATAAGGGTTGTGGTGTGTTTTGTTCTGTTTTGTTTATTTCGCTTCGTTCGTAAAAATAAATCAAAATAGCGCAGGAAAATTACATGTACACTGTATTGTCGGAAGAGAGAATGTCACTCACTTCTTCATAGATAAATGGAGGCAATGTGACTGTTAGATGCATAAATTCATTAGTGTTATTTTGAAATTGAAGTGTTTGATTTATTACGCCGTCTACGACAGTAATGCGGTTATATCACGGCGGCAGTACACTCTAAGCATGCCGCGCAGGCTAACCCGGACAGACTCGTTTCACCTCCTGTGGAGTTTTTGTTTCAGGAATTATTGTTCTATACATCTATCCCAATGAGACGGAATGTGTCGGCCCGGATCAGTCTGCGCGGACATCGCAGGCTGATCTGGTCGATACATTACGCAGATGCCATAATGTTTGTTTTCTCGCGGGACGGCTCAATTATGTAGACACACAATCGTCGCACAGTCACTGTACGCTACAATTAACGTTGATTACTTGTCTCTTGTATTGGCTGCTCTACCCTTTCCCACATGCAGCTACATTTTGATAAAAAGCCGAAGACTTTCGAGCAAAAATTATAATATGTATTCATATATATGTTCTTTACGTTTGCCTATTTTTTTTCCCAAAAAATTGTCTACCTTTGATTTCTTTTATGTTGGAAAGGATTATAAAACGGTTTGATAAAGGGAGAAATTTCTCTTCTTGAGCAATTTCTTCTTTTACCACAATGTTTTCAATAGTCGGCTGCTGCAGAGGCGTCATAAGTCGTCTGTGTGAGGGAAAGGGTAAAGACATCCTTGTATAAATAATGTAGTAAAAATAATTAACATCGACATAAAGTGTAATCCTTAACCAATAATCTGATATGATATGTTCGAAGTACTCCGCTTTAAAAACATATCAACCCTTTCCCTAATACGACTAAACTGCGGTAGAAGGGTTCGTTAATAACTTGTAAAAAAGAATAGATGTCAAATAATTAAAGGTATAATATTCATAAATCATATATCTATAACCAGGGTCGTAGATAATATCTTATCTTTGTCGCTGCTATAACTTAAAGTTGAATTATTATTATTAAGAAAAGTTGAATATTTTGTGGCAAAATAAGAAATTGTTCTTCATGATTTTCATAATTCGTCTGCTGCAGATGCGTCAAAATATAGCTGCAAGTTTGAAAGGGTTAACGAATTTAGAAATGATCGCAATGGCTTCCCTCTTTGGCAGGGGGGTATTATTAAGACAAACGTATCGGTATCCGGATCAAGGTCTATATTATTATCGTCCCTAAAAAACGCCTTTGTTTGCGTAGAAATTAATGTAATGAATATATGACATTGAGTTTAAATGCATTGTGAATGTGTATAGGATGCACTGGAAATGGTTGACTTGATCACTTTTAGTATATTGACCTTGTTTGAAAGTGAAAGTAAAGAATGCTGAACACCGGTGTTGTCCGGGCCCGATTTGGTCCAAAATTCACCTGGTGAGTCCTTTCTTGCATAATGCTTGACCCAACATTTTCTTAGAATTGTTTTAAAGCTAGGAAGTTACTTTGTTCAATGTTGTATGGTGTTCTACATGAGAAACGCTTAGAAAGTGTGACAATGGAGGACAGAAACGGGTCGATTTACATGGAAACAAAGAAGGATATTTTTGGTGTAGTGTAACCTTAATAATACCGGTAAAACACCAACCTTACTTAGCACTTATGAATACTTAAATACTTTAGAGAATATTTTCAGAATTTTGTCTCCCTAGTAAAAATGACAAAATATTCCATTTCTTAACAAGTATAACTTTTAATTTTACCAGTAATCAACGTGGCGGTGTAAAAAAAAACATAATAAAAAAGATGGTCACAGTAACATGCATAGCTAGTCATTTACCCCCGGACGAATACACACATATTAGGAAACAATGTAACACTATGTATACAGATTAGACAGAATTGGGAGAAAAGGTGAAAGGTTCATTTTAACAATTTTCCTCTTTTTCCCAAACACATTTCAAAAGTTGTCTGTTAACCACTATCTTCAAATATCAGGGAAAAGTAAGGTCACGTTGTTTTATTTTAATCTCATTTTAATCACTAATGAAACAACAAAATAATCAAGTGTATTGTAACCTAAACAGTTGTCTCCTTTCGTTATGCTAGGGATTTTTATAATTATAAATATATACTATTTATAAAAGGTCCAGTTAATAAGGGGTATACAGCTCCTTTTCCGCACAATATCTATCGTATTATCCAACCATATTATGTGTGCAATCAACACACTCGGTGCATTGCTACGATCCTTTTGAGTACACACAACATGGGGTTGGGGGATCCAATAGGGCTTTTCGAACATGCAAAACGACTTAAACGTCCTCTATCTACACCTATTCTCGATGTCTTACTCTTTTTTATAAGACAATACTTCAAGAAACGCCAATTTAAAACTCATAAAAAAACCACTTAACTAATACAATACTATTCTATACCATCATAGTATAGTTCATCTTCTTTTACCCGCTCCGATTGGCGGGCGCAAATTGGACGGTTTTTAGCAGTAGACGATATTTGAAAAAATTATGGAAAAAGGAGGAAGTGTATCGTTTGAACCAATTTCCCCTTCTACCACACCGTATTCACGTCCATTTATGAACAACACGCTCAATTGCAGAGAAGCTTTATTTGTTTGGATGTGTCCACGGCAGATGTGTTGTAAGCGGGAAAGGGTTAATTATAATGTCCAACAATTCTAAAATAAATTATAACTGTACGATATACATAATACGAGCCGTCCCGCGAGAAACATTATGGCCTCTGCATGATGTATCGATCCAGATCAGCGTGCCCAGTACGCGCAGACTGATCTGGGACGATACATTCCGTCTCAGGGAGATACAGTTATAGAGTAATGATTCCTGAAACAGAAAATCCGCAGGAGGCGAAAAGTGTCTTATCGTGTAAGCAATGTTTTAGCAATTAATATATATAGACGTTCAGCGAACATAGTTGACATCAATTTGATAAAAGGAGAAATTACTCATTGTTAGCAATTTCTCATTTTGTCACAATATTTTCATAATACGAAGTCTGCAGTATATTCGTCATAATAGGTATGAAGATGTGAAAGTGTTTAAAAAATAAAATAAAACGCCTCACACACATTATAGGTACTGAAGTCCGGTTGGAGATCAAAACATTTAAAATGTTGAAAGTTCAGATATTGATAATAGTGACAACAAAGTAAGAAATAAATATTTTAAAACGTTGCTGGCAATAAATGTTTAAAAATAGTCAATTGAAAGATATGGAAATATTCAAAATATGGCTTACTGGATATGTCCACCCAGAAAAGAACCCGGAGTATAGATGATCAATACTAAGATGTTTAATGTACTGGAAAGCTAAATTATTACTTTTATTATATCCAATAATTATTATACTTATATTTCAAGATAAATTTTGCACAGTATGAAACTTTACTTTACTATATATATTCTGGAGATCAGCACTTTAAAGACAAAATAAATGGCACACACACATTAAAAACAACATCACATTCTCCTCAACGACTTACCTTTCTTCGGTGTTACAACAGTGAATGCGCTTTGGTGTTCTGTCGTGTTTTCCAACTCCATCATCGGTATATTTGTCTTAAGCAAAAAACATTTGGGCATCACAATTCCAGAAACATACGGAAGTAAGTAAAATCAGTCACTCACAGACCACGGTGTCGTCTAAAACCTGTCAAAAGTGTCCAAATAATTCTCGCTTTAATATTTCAGTGGATTCTCTTAAAGGTGGTTATAAAATCCGTTGGGGCGAAAACTTTGGAAATAAAATACACTCTCGCAGTCCGTTAATGAGACTGTCCAAAGATATTCCGTTCAAATCAAATTACCGCTGTCATAAAAAACGAACCGTTAGCATAGACTATAAGTGAAATGAATGAATTGTTTGAAGAAAATACGAAAACAAAATTGTAACAATTTTGTTTCTTTAAGTCCTTTTGTAAATCGTTTCCACTAATTCCTTTTATCGGAATTCAAATAATATACTAAATTAGGCAGAAACGGCTTATGCATCTGTTGTGTTAACTTCTTATATCAAAAATGTGACACAACGCTCTTCGTCTTTTTTTTAAAAATATAAACGCGATGACCCGTTATTAATACATGCTATCACTTGCGCATGCGCAAAGAAGATACTTCTCTACAGGTGCCACTGTCGATACATTATCAGTTTTTCCAATGACTGTTTTGATTGGATAATACAAAACTGTAATCTGAGAGTAGACCCCGCCCATCAAAGAATTTTTCCCCGATAAAGTCAGTCGTACTCCCGATATAGCGACTTTAGAATTCCTAATCTGGAAGCTCCATATATGTCAACAGGACAAACAGGTTTTAATCATTCGGGCCCTATACTTTTGTTTTTACCAAATTGCAACATATCTACAGCAAACGACTTCGAAATAATATTATTTGTTTTAAAAATGAAAGTGTCATGGCTGAATAAAGTTGAAAACATTGTGGTAAAAGAGGAAATTGCTCATATATTTTAAAAATCCAAAATGGGTTTGATTGTTTGTGTCCTATATTTTTGTTTTAGTCCCCCTTTCACACATGCACAAATCGACAGTAAACGACCAAAAAATATTCTAGGCTAAATTGATTTAAAGAAGAAGGAAGTATTATTGTTAAATAGAGTTGAACACATTGTGACAAAAAAAGGATTGGTTCGCATTTTGTCAGAATGTTTTCAAAATTCGTCAAAAAGAGCTTGTATGGATGAAAAGTTAAAGAGAGGCAGATATTGAATTCAAGAAGAATTAGTATATTAGTTAAAATAATATTGCCTACTTATCATTTCATCTGCCGATGGGCCAAGGGCTGTGAGTTCGCACCCCAGCTCAACAATCATTCTTTTCGACGTTTGACAAAAGTCAATGTGACAAGCGTCATTTCTTTTCCACCAATGGGTTAATAGGCTATGTGGAAACAGCAGCGAGTAGCTTGGAAAGTATATTGCGTCGACCACTTTTGTTTAAAGTCGTCTGCTGCAGAATTGTCGTATCAGGGAAAAGATTAAACGTTTTTACGCCGCTTTCAACAACCTTCAAGTTATATGACGGCGATTCCTGGGACGGTTATTAGTTCTACTGGTCCAATTATCCTGACTCCAGCGAATCAATCGTAATGATAACCCAGCTAACCTGAACGCCAAGAAAACAAAACCATTACTGCCATTTTAAAGTATATGGTATGACCCGGTCATGGGTCGAACTCGCGACCCCCCCGCAACTGATGCGGACGCTATACAATAGCATGAAGTCATTTGAGGAAAATATTCTAGTCCTAAGAAATGTTTAATCTGTGTTTCTGTTTTATTAAATGTACACGTTTATGGTAATGTGTTGCATATCGTCGCAAAGATAGGTAGATTGGTTTTTCTGCCAAAATAAACATAAATAAAAATAAGTTAACATGAAATAAGATATATAAAAACATATCTATATAAACTGAATTATAATAGAATAAAATAAAATATTAGATACAAATTATAATAAAATAAACTAAACTGATAGCCTAACAGGCTCAGCGAAAAACTAGACCAAACTTCCTAATCGAAGTAGTGAATAAAGAAGATTTAACCTCATACAATACATACATACATACATGATACTTATGATCTATCAAACAACAATAAATGCAGCATTCCTCTTTGAAATAAAAAATACCTTGCAATATTATGAAAATCATCTCTAAATGAAGGTATAATTAATTAACAGAGTTGAAGCACTGTGACAAAAGGAGAAATCTTTCGTCACTATGCAATTAGTTTTCCTTTTGTAACAATATTCCAAAAATCGTTTGCTTAAAATCAGGGGCGTAACTCCCTTTTGGCACTGTAGGCACGCGGCATTGAATAAAGTTGAAAGCTTTTGAGCACTGAGTAAGCTTTCTTAAAATTATTTTGAGCCAACTCGTCCCTTTTATCCTATTTCTATATGCGATACAAGTTTAGGACAAATGAGCCATCTCGCGAGAAAACCAACATTATGGTTTCTGCGGAAAGTGTCGACGCTGATCAGCCTAAGCATGCCGTGCAGGTGTACCGTATAGACACATTTCGCCTCTTTTGGATTTTCTGTTTCAGAAATCCTTTCTCTATACCTCTATCCCCCGGAGCCGGAATGTGTGGGCTTGAAAATGTCTGCGCGGACAGCACAGGCTGATCTGGTCTATACATAATTTACGCAGAAGCCTTATGTTGGTTTGTTTTCTCACTGGACGGCTCAATTAATGCTGTTATACACGATTATTTTGAGGAGGGTTTTGCTTTTAAGCAGTTTTAAAAAAAATCAATTATTCATGATCTATATGCCTTTGCCTGAGGGCACTAGACCATGACTTCAGCACCGCTACTGGGGTTCGAACACGGGATTCCCGGTTCCAAAACAACGACGCTAACCATTCCGTCTCGGCGGATTCCTTGGGGGTTGAATGTATGGACTGCGGTCCGACCGATCCAGGAATCGCGAGTTTAAACCCCACGGCCCAACCATCAATTCTGTCTGATACTCGACGAAAGTCAATGCGTCTATAACGTCATCCCACTCTCATGCACTGGAAAGCCAGGAACTACTTGGTTAACCATTTCCCTCATATAGACGCTTTCTGACGCCTCTGCAGGAGACTACTTTTTGAAAACATAGTGACAAAAGAAGAAATTGCACAAAACGTGCAATTTCTCCTTTTGACACAATGTTT
>JAUELF010036820.1:0-17243 GCA_031471495.1 Clinocardium nuttallii
TTTGGTTTGCGCCATTTTTTTTTTTTTTTTTTTTTTAGTTCGATTTATTTTTTATATTTTATTCAAATATTCAAGCACTACACAATTAGCAATGTTATGTATATCAAAACCAAACAATACGACGAGGTAGAAGAGATGAGACGGAGATAGGTAGCGAGATAGAGAGAGTCATATAGTTTGTTTAAGTTGTCTCTTACACCGACTTCAACAGTATTTTAGACAACATAATGGACTCTGCGAAACAGAATTCACAGGAGGCCGAACAGTGTCTGCCCGGTTTTGCCTGCAAAGCATGCTTAGGCCGATCCGGGTCGATTTTTTACACAGAGTCCACAATGTTGGTTTTTTCGTGGTACGGGTCAGTCCTGTTATTCTCGGAGGGTTCTGTATATTGACCAGGAGTTTCGGCAAGTTTCACTTGACATCGGGACATCCGCCCTAATGCTATATCACTAAGTGGATCGAACCCTGGCCCTAGAGTTCAAAGGCGGACACTCGAACCACTGCACCACGATAAAAGTGTCAGTGCCCATCGAACCCTGGTCCTAGAGTTCAAAGGCGGACACTCGAACCACTGCACCACGGTAAAAGTGTCAGTGCCCATCGAACCCTGGTCCTATAGTTCCATAGCGGACACTCGAACCACTACACGATGGTAATAGTGTCAGTGCCAATGCAAAATGTAGCTGAACATACAATTGTAGTATATAAATTATACGCGTGCCACCTTATAGTGTCAATAATCTACACTTTGATTACGTTATGATGTTTCAGTTATTTTGCGGTTGATTGATTGAATGGGGTTTAACTCCGTTTTTAACAATTTCTCAGTCATATCACGGTGGACAGTTCACCTGGTTTTCTCACATCAGTACTCCACACAACAATCTTCCCAAGCAGCAACTGGCTGCGTTTCCACATAGACTTAGTCCATTGGTGGAAGACGAATGACGCATGCCGCATTGACTTTTGTCAAACGTCGGAAAGAAAGTTGGCAGAGGCGGGATTCGACTTACTGACTGAGCTAACGGGACTCGACGATCGTCATTTAGAAAACTAGTTTCTATCACAATAAATAATGAAGGTGTTTTCTTAATTAAAACAACACTTGAGCCGTTCCGCGAGAAAACCAAAAATATGGAACTGCGTAATGTATCGACCTAGATGAACCTGCGCACTCCGCGCATACTGATCCGGGCCGACACATTCCTTCTCAGGGGAAAAGAGGTATAGATTGATGATTTCTGAAACAGAAAATCCACAAGAGGCGAAAGGTGTTTATACGGGTAAGCCTGCGCGGCATGCTTATGCTATTCCGGGTCGACACTTTTACGCAGAGAACACAATGTTGGTTTTCTCGCCAGAGAGCTCACTTTACATTAATATAAGAGTACTTTTCTGGAAGAAAAACGTTCTAGGTACATTGTAGCTTACCATTTGTGTTTTAATTGTTTTCTCTTATTGATTTATATACTTCCCTTGTTAAATAGTGAAATGGTTTAATCATGCGCCTTTTACCATATGTTTTAATGTCGACATCATTCGTTAGATTGCGTGTCGTGTTATCTTTAATGACGCACGGCATTTCAAGCCAATACCGATAATCACATAATTAAACCATATGGATCTGATCTGGAGACCATGTTTCCTTTACGTCTTCTTTCATCTTCTTTTTGACTGACATAAGAAACCTCCTTGTTTAAATATGTGAAGTATTCATTGATGAAGACAACTGTACCTGCCAGTCTCCGTTTCGTTCTCATAACTAGTTCTTTCACGTAACGGGAAACACATTTGACAATCACTTTACGATTCTTGTTTGCTCGGTTAGGGAGTGGATGTTCCATGTTCAGCACAGCTTTTATATAGCTATCACCTTTCTTATTACATTTTCCAATGTCTTAATTATTGTACCTATAGAACACTATAAGTGTTGTTGTTGGGTGTTCATTTTTCACACTTATTTGTTAAATGCACTTATTTTCTTTCAATGTTTTTCACCGGATAAAGGCGGAAATGTTACCCTTTAAGGTAAAGCTAATCACTCTTTGTCTTGTAAGGGTAATTCCTCTTAGTGTTGTGGCGTCTTAGTTTTTTAAGTGTCCGTCTTTGTTACATCAATTAAATGTGAGTCAAGTCAAGTATTGACGCGAATGGATTCGCAAACCAACGAACATTGGTTTTAGAGTAAAAATCGTCTATAGAATGGTCATTTTCATTGTTCAATCCCTCAATTTAATAATAAGATGTAATAGCATGTAATTTCGGATTACTCCACTCCAGACGCGCATTTTTTACTGAACTATCGAACGTGTCGTAGTTATTAGTCGTAGAACGGGAATATTTTGTTTATTTATTTGTATTTTGGACTTTGACTATTTCGCCGCATGGGAGTCTGGTGTACTGTATGTAGACTGCTGTTATAAAGTATGAACTTAAGACTTAATTCTTATTAAATTAACATTTTATCTGACTGTAAATACCGGCTGCAGTGCATATACATTTGAACAAGAATTCGGTAGTTGTTTTCTTAAAACCTGCAAATTGATCACTCCTTCTTATAGGAGTCTGATGTGTAATGCTCATTTGAAATAAAACGTTTTGACATCGTCTCTAATCTAACACAACATATAAGCATTATGATCAGAGTGACGCATAAACTGAACTCTGTGATTAGTTGCAAAGCTAAACGATCACGATAAACCATTCGAAGTACTACATAATGCAACCAGATTTCCAAATGTAATTTAATTTTTCAAAAACTGTTTAAACAGGACCACAACACTCTTGTTTAAATAAACTGAGGATGAAAATGATATAAAAAAAACATGCTGCAAAACGCACACGGGTGATTCCATAACCTCAGCTTTTGCTTAAAAAGTAAAGCAATGAAATTGCTGCCAGCAAGAGACTAACTTTAGATAACAATTTGCATTTGACATTATATACGATCTACAAATATTAAGACATCTTCTCTTAACCCTTAATGGTGTTCAGTAATGGAAAGCTAACGTGGAACAAGATATTTGAAGTAATTCATAATAAGACTTTAACAATATGGACTGATTCCAGCCTAGATTAGTGTCTTCGGAATTCGCCTCCTGTAGCAATTGACCGTGACGGGCCTCTTGCTAATTACACATACTTACTTACTTGTAAATCGTATCAGGAATTGTATGTACTTGATCATTATAAAACTTACTTATGAATATTTTCTTAATGAATACTTTCCTGCCTGCAGCCGACTTTTTGAAAACGTTTAGGTAAACTAAGTTATTGTTTATAATAAAGTAGTTTCTCCTTTTACCACATTGTTTCAGCATAATTGAATCATTATACTTGCATGCATTTATTAGTCCTCGTATAAACACTTTCCATAATGTTGTATGGAAATGTTGAAAGATGTCTGCTGCAGATTGGTTGCATGTAGATATATTGTATAAGAATCCTACATTGATACTGCACATTGTCGAGAAGAGAAGCAGGGATGTGCTACTACCATTAATTACACAATCAGTATAACCCGGCTGTCAAATAAACTCAGATTGTTTAACCAGGGATATGTTCACCTCCGGACTGTGAACCTTTCAGCTGAATTTAAGGCCAGTGATGGAACATGCACACACGAAAAAAAGGAAATAGCGTTTAATTGAGAATTAAGTCTATGTAAAGAATATTTCATCATATTATCGGATCAATAGTGTGTGAATTTTCGTACAGATACAGGTATGGGCACTCAAACGGTGACGTATATTATAAACTGCTATCTAAAAGTGGCAATCGACACGCTCAAACATTGTAAAACATACAAATTCAATTCTCTCTTTATCCAATTTGCTAACTTACGATATACATTATGTGCGGAAGATACATATGTTAAACTATATTCCTTGTATATTTGTCAACATTTCGGCCTTGTCGACCAGTCAGCGTATCGATCTTGTCAACGTGTCGATATATCGACTATGTCAACACTGTGGACCATTTAAATAGTTTCGATCTGTCAGTCCGTCAATGAATTAAACCAGTTGCAACTTTTTCAAATGTTTCTTTTCGGAGACTTAAAACGCATAACATATTACTAAAATAAACATCCTCACTGGATTACTTTATACTTAAAGTATATTATACTTGAGCGATATAATTAACATAATGTTGAAAGCGGCGTAAAACTCTAATATTATATTTGACGAACGATTCGTACTTGTTTCGACGACTGTATAGTATTCCATTTAAAGCATCGTCTCAAATGTAACATGGCGATGTAATACGTATTCTTGTTTCAGCACGAGAACGCGTAGCATATATGAAATTTAATACACCTCAAAACAAAACTGAATTGTATAGGAGAGCGCTGTAATAAACTCTATATTTGAACGAGGCGTTCTTGTAAATAGTAATTCCAGTGGATTCCAGTGTTTAATTGTGCATGCGTTCATCATGTATCATAACAGTCTACATGCGCAATCGAAAGAAAGGAGCCATAGTTCATCAATCGATATATCTACAATTGTATCGAAAAGGAGACACCTCAGCGACTTCTGACCAAACAATACCTTTTTAATGTTAACTCCATGATTTCAAAGTAAACAATGAAAACGACATCACCTTAGTAGAGAACTCATTGTATAGTATATATTCATTTATTTATCGTGTTTAGGTGATATATCCTATACTAGAGCTATGCTTAGGTAAAATCAAAAGGGGGATTTGTGACAATTGGTTATGAAGTTCCATCAATTTGGTCATGCAAGTCCTCTCGTCCATATGTGCTTTGTATTTCATTGACTTCTAAACTGCCTCGATTAATGATGAGCGAATAATGCCGATCCAGATCAGTCTTCGTGGATAAGCAGGGTGATCTGGAACTTTGTTGATCACAAAAGGTATGAGGTTGATGATACAATAGTGTTGCACACAGGGCATCACTTTAATAATACAAATATGTGTATACGTTAACACGAGAACGGAGACAATGTACACGTTGGCTAGGTCAGCGTACACATCCTCTCAGTCTTATTAGGATTTTTTTCTGGGGAACGACATTGGCTAAACTTCTATTTAAATATGCAATTGTGCCATGTTGGTCTTTATTTCCAAGGTCGGTTGTCGTGGGACATCGCTCATTTTGAAATATGCTGAAGAATTCAACATAATTACCTTTTATTTTAATTTGTTCTGGTCAAAGGTTAATACGAATACGCTCGTATGGCATTCCTGGTTGGGCCCCGCAAGAAAACAGGAAAGAGATTTTATCTTTCATTTTAATACCCACATAATGTATACAAATAATAAAATTGTAATACAAAGAAAACGAGTAAATGTCTTATCTCGTACAAATAAACTAGCATTACATCTATCGAACTTGTTAGTTAGTCTGGTTTGAAACCGTCATCAAACAAGTTCCTCACTGGTATGTTGTTTCTAGAAAGTATTAGTAGCCTTTTTATCTGGATATATAATGTTCACAAAAGCCGACTTATAGATTCTGCACGGTCTTACATGGTCTGTTTCAGTTTTTATCCCTAGTGTATGTACTAACAGCGTGATATTTGACCGCATCACAAAACCGGGAATCAATTCATTACCTATACTCGTGATATACTCGTAAACGACGTCCGATGTTTTAATTAAGTGTACAAGAATTTAGCCAAAATATTCATTTTGGGAGCGTGGTTTTTACCTTTGACTCGCTTTTATTCTCGAGGTCAGCAAACGAGAATTATGTTACATTTACCCCAAAAGCATAAAATAGAAAAACAAAAATTAACAATATACCCGTATTATTAACGCATACATAAGATATATATAAGCTGCTTCATGAGAAAACTGACATTATGGACTCTGCATTATGTTTCGACCCAGATCAGCCTGCGCAGTCCGCGTATAAATTTGTATAGAGTAATGATTCATGAAACATAAAATCCACAGCAGGCGAAAAGTGTCCTGGTCCTGGTTAGCATGCGCTACATACTCAGGATAATCCCGGTCGATACTTTACGCAGAGTCCTCAATAATGGTTTTCTTTTGGAACGGCTCACATAAAAATATATTATATCATGTGAATAGTATGCATTGCAGAGAAATACGAACACGCTATAGTAAGACAACTTTTTAAAACATATATAGTTAGGTGTGGTGAGACCCATAAACAAAGAGCACTAGTGACATTATAGTATGGTAATAAGACTGCTGTATTTGATTAGTTATGTTGTTTTAAACGCTCCATTAGATGCCTCTCTAGACAAAAACACCAATTGAAAAAGTATATTTTATTTTTCAGACTACACAATGAAAAATTATATCTTTAGAATGGGTAGAGAAAAATAGAGAATTTTAAATTTACACGCGATGGCTTAAAGGGGTATGACGGTGTTTTGGTAAAAAAAATCAATTTCAGGAAACTTAAAATAAAATAAAATATAAAAAATATATTTGTTTTATGCATGTTTTAAAAAGAAATAAAAAAGATTTGGTCTTTTTAAAAATATTTTAAATAGTTTTTTTCTTATTTAAATACGTTTAAAAAATCCTAATTAAATACGTATTCAAATAAGAAATATTTTCTAAGTATTTTGTAACAAATACGGATTTAAACATTCCCAGCTTTTGCCGAAACAAAATGGTTCATCAGTGCAGCTTTCATAATTCCACTTCCTAACAAATCCCATCATCGTCAACGCACACACATTTTCCTCCAAATTCGACCCAATCTTGATTGGTATTACATACACAGATTTTTCTTGAACCTGGTCCACCGTCGGCCGGGACTATATTTAGGGAATTGTATGTTACACACTTTACTTTTGGATATAAAGCACACGAAACGGCTGATATACACTCTCCACCGAGAGGAACTGAAATATAACAGAACATTGACATTACGGAAATTGCCGATTCGAGAAGAACGAGATCAGCCCGCGCATCGGCTATGTCTGATCAGGATCTGCCACTGTAGTATTACAGTGTTAAAGCTCTAAAACAGGAATACTCTCGAGAACGGTTGCTATCAATAACTTTTTACACAAGTCTGCGATAAGTTCATACAACTTAATTGTTATTGTTTGCAATGTGTGGTTCTAACGGATCGGATAAAGGTAAATTGTCACTAAATTAACAGGACTACATCAATATGATGTAAGAAAGAATTACAAGTAAACAGAAAATTGAGCCGTCTCGCGGGAAAACCAACAATATGCCCTCTACGTATTTTATCGAACAAGATGAGCCTGCGCAGCCCGCACAGGCTGATCCGGGACTACACATTCCATCTAAAAGGAATAGAGGTATAGAGTAATGATACCTTAAATAGAAAATCTACAGGAGATGAAAAGTGTTTATCCGGGTAAATCTGCGCGGCATGCTTAGGCTGACCCGTGTCGATACTTTACGCAATGTCCGCAATGTTGGTTTTCTCGCGAGACGGCTCAATTATCAAAAGCTCTGGTGAAACAGTGCGGAAGCTGGCGCTAAGCTGGGTCCTCGCTGATAAACTCTAAACGCAACTCAATTGACTTAAAAAACAACCGTCTACCGTGTGATGTAAACAGTTATTATTGAGACGTGTCTAGCAATGTGTAATACTGCTTCACTTCCAGTCTTTTGAAAGATGGTGCACATTTAACAATCTTAAGTACAGTTTGAGTCAAACCTTTATTCTTTTTTATGTTTTCGTGGAACATGCTAAACAATTGTATTATGTATTATACTGGAAAGAGATGTGTCGCCATATACTAGGGTGTTTAGTGTTATACTAGCAATTAGTACGATACTATCATATAGCTATGTGAGCGCGTTATGTTAATGTATACAATTTAAGAAATAATAGTAAGTGCTCTCAATTTCGCCACATGTTCATACAGGGCTACCAATAATATTTTTTGAAAAGAGGTGTTCCTTTCGGGAGCTGTAGTGTGTTCTTAATATACTGTGTAATATCTGCAATGTGCTCGTACCAACCTATTAGATGTTCATATTTCCTATATACCGCGTCCTTCGATTCGGATTTCTTTGGAATCTGTGTACACAGACTAATCGAGTGTATCTGTACACACGTACACGTATGATTCGCAAATATGGTATGCAGACTAACGTATATATCCTGGCAAAAAAAGATGGCTGAATCCACACTAGGTATATTATAACGATAAATGATGCAACACCAGAGAGTCAGTATGACTCCCTATCGCCAACACGTCTCGTATCTAAAACAAACAAACAAACACTTACCCCCGTCTTTACATTCATTGTCATCACAGATTCCGTCCACGCACAGATCGTTGCATTTACTTTCTGTACAATTGTCCCCGTCAACAGGTCCTTAAAGGAAGAAGTTAAAACCTGTCTGTCACTGTTTTTCCGGTTGACATCTTACGTTAAACATGTTGAAACACATCATAGAACATATACATACTAAGTAACTGTTTGTTAACTTCCAATGTTAGAGAAATAACACATATTCACCAAATGTCTACCGATGAACAATCCCGACTTCACCGAAGAAACCTTTCTGTTTAGATACACATAGCAACACTTTTTCCTCATTTAAACTGTTAAACTTTGAAGACAGAGCCTTAGTGAAAATGCTTATGTAACATTTTAAAGTTTATAATTGTCCCCGGACCTATATCTTGTTAGTACAGAAAAGAGAGAAAGCTGAGTGAAACGAGTTGTTTAGTACTAACAACAGGAATACCAATTTACCCCTTCATATATTAACGTAGCTGTACTACCAAGGAGTTTCAATGCATTCTTAACATTTTCCTATATACTCAAAATCTGCATCGGACAACTTTTAAAACATCTGGGAAATAGCTTCAAATCTATCTTTTGAAAACTGTTATTACTAATTATTGTTTACGTGTTTTTGTTACAAACATATTTTGATTTGTTATTGCTATGTTTGTCAAAATGAGGTGATGCATAAAGACGTATATGACATAAGTAGTATTCTGTAGTAAATCATAAATATCACATTGAACAAGTACTTATTATGGAACTGATGTCATGCTTATAGCTTGACGTTGATGCATGTGGTAATATATTAACCCATTCCCACATACATCAAATATGCAGCCGTCGACTTTAAAACAGCTAAGCAAACATGGTTGAAAATCGTTATACTTGGAAGTATGAATTTTGAAAGTGTTAACAACAGCCTTGCAATAGGCTTAAAGGTCCACCAGAAACACTTTCTCGTTTTCACAGAATTTGAATCAGTCTAATCTATCCAAAACCATATGGAAATAAGACATTTTTCACATTTCTAATTTGATTTATTTAATATTTTAAGAAGGAATGCGAACTTACAATCATAATTTCACAAGATTTTTAAACCAAGGTGTATTTTATGAACAAAATTTAAAAATATCCGGATTGTGTACACTTACAAATATATTAATATTGGTCCGATTATGAAATATTATTTAAATATTTTACCTTGAAAAAGGAAAATCTGCATTTCTTAATTAAGACTGTCTTCACATTCTCTAAGAGGTGAGAAAGACATGATCGTGTATGTGTTATTTGTAATAAAAATGAAATTGAGTACGAATTAGATGTTCGTCCGATGTGACCGTTATACTCATAACTATTAAAGCTGTTCATTTTAAGTAATATTTCTTCATTCGTCAGTTCATGTACTATTAATTTACTGAACAGCAATAATAAGCCAAAACTGTTACACCTTGCTAAAAATAAGAAGGAAACCTATACCCGGACAATAATATAATAAAGGATTTTCTGTAACACATTGATACCGTAAGATAAGATTAAGTAGTATACTCAAAATACACCTATGAGGTCGATCAAAATAATTGAAGTACTATTTATCTTTAAATTATTAGTAGTATTGAGGAAGTATTTTTCTATTATGTTTCTGTTTTGAGTGACACACATTCAATGTTGTGTATATTTCATGATTGTAATAAGTTATATGTTTTGTTGTATTGTTTATATTAGTATGATGTGTTTACTAGAACTTTTTTTTTTCAATAATATATTTTTATTCGCACTAGAACTTATATAGGATACGGTTCGTAACAAGTATATATCTAAATCAATCAGTGCGCGTGTGCACGTTATGATCATTTTGATTGATTTATCGTCTCTATATAGTCTATAAGCAGTCACATAACGGCGTGCTAGAGAGAGCACAAGCAATGATCACGGTTCGTTGGTCTTCAACTGCAAAAAGTATTTTTTTCTATGCTCAAGTTATATAATCTGATAATCATTACTTAATACGCATGTTCCATTGCATCCTTCGTAGTAATATAATTCCGTGCATCTACATATCTTTCCACAAATATCGTCAACAGCTACACATTCAGCATTGGGATCATCACAGTTGGCGGTCGTGTTACATGCCCCACCAGTTGCACCACAGTCTGCAAAATGTCATTCGCTCTACAATAGCAATGCTTGTAAACATATTCAAGAAAAAAATGCGACAAAGTAACAAATAAAGTTCGTGTTTTCTTCGTTGAGGTTCTTAAAACAGATTACGCTGAATTGAATGTCTCTAACTTTATTTCGTGAAACAATGATTGTATGCACCAATTAAACATTGTTCCACTTATTCATTGTACCACGCCACACACAATCGACATTTAGCTTCTTTTTTAAATTGATGAATGTTATGGAAGTGTAAACTTCTTAAGTCCGTTTTGGTTTTGACTTTTTCAAAGGTTCTTCCATGATGATTTAACTTCTAAATGACGAACACATGTCCATAACATAATATTTACGGAATCGCATGCATACTAACTTTTAACTGGTCGCTTATTTTCAAATATCTGTATTCATATGGGGCAAATAACTTCATGTTTAAAATAGAACATCGACAATTTATTGTGGATAAATGTATCATACAAAATGACTTACCAGTTGTTGTGCAAGCATCTGTGTTTGCGCTTGGTACTGAAACGACAATAAAAAAATGAATAACATTTAAAGTTATCATCTTGACCCACTGTCCCTGTTTTAAAGCACTTTTATAGAATTGTGAAAAACATAGGTCAAAAACACCGTGTACATACTAAGCTATTTTATCCGGTGTCTGTTTTATTTTCATATCGTTTACATGACCACGCTATTACTTTAAGAGGCGTGTATGCTAGGGTCTGCCAACAACAATTATACATATACAACTATTTGCAAACAAATAAGCACAATAACGCTTAATCTTCTCATAAACACAGACGCTTATATGACATAACATAACATAACATATCTTTATTCAGCATTAAATATAACATATTTATAGCCAATACACATATTAATATTTTACATAATATATAATATAAGGTTGTATACAAGAAAGCCTTTTCCGAGAAGTTCCGATGGAATATGTAGAATGTATTTTTTCTTTATCTAAGATTTGAGAAAATAATTATGATGTTAAATCTTTTTGTAAGGTTATAACGTGTGGCAGACTAGGTTGTACATTTTTTAAATAGACTTTTGAAATAAATATATATTTAGGTTAGGCTAAAACGTTTTGAAAACATTGGGAATAGTGCGAGAAAAGTTGCATGACTAGAAACGCTTTACCGGAAGAAAAGGTAACAATATAATACAAATTATCTATGTACAAACCATTTTGAATAAACCCAACAGTACATGAGATATACACTCCAAAACATAACTGAATGTAGGAGGAATACATGAGTCCTATCTGGATGACAAACAAAAATTGAAAACGTTATACATACTGTGTATAATTCCGAAACTTTGTTGACTTGAACAATGTTACGGGATATATATGCTACTTATGTAAGGGATGTTAACTAATAATTTAATGATGAGTTATGTAGTGACAGGTTAGAAAGGTAATAGCTATTGTTTTAATATGTGATATTTCTTCCTTTAAAGGCGAAATATATATACTTTGATAAGTTTATTATTAATTAATTCGCATGCGTATGCTGCCACATATTATCATATCCAAACATTGTCAAAGATGTACAGAAACAAAAGTTTACCATGCGTATCTATATAATAGCACTATAGAACCGAATTAGGTAAGCCGGTTTAAAATCGGGTCTTCTTGACAAAACATGAATTAACATGAGATACCAACAGATGATACGCGTTAACGTGCTCAATACTTTATTTGGAATCGCTTGGGACAATATATTGACCAGTGGTTTAATTCACCCTAATAACCGCCCGAGTCATACCTCCCCGTCCCTCACCCCTCATCAACTTTAAAATGAAGATGCTAAATCGGGACAGAGATTAGAAGATTACTTGATTTATCACAAAACCTTTAAATTCAGATTAATTATATCAAATTACAAATTCCCCCATGATTGTATCTGTGCTTTTCACCACCATACATATGCTGTTTTATTTCATCTTAGTAAATCAGTAAGTTCATTAATACTTTGAATGCTCCTGCTATTCCCGACTTTAAACAGCAAGCGATATTCATGCTACAATCGACTCAAAGAGCCATTTGAGGACAATGTAGACCAATACAATAAACTACAATATTGTATTAAGGTGCTGAGTATGTACATAATACATAAAAGACAGCTCTGCAAAATAATTATTCGCATCTAGAACTAATCCTGTGAATGGATGCTTCGTTGATGGATATCAACAAGGAATCGAGGAGAGGACTTATCAATACATTGCGTCAATGAAAAAATTACCATGGTAACCTAATGGACGTTGGTCACTGCTCTGGATTTAGTTCCCGTCTTATAAACACAGCGTTCAATGTCTTTTATCGATTATATCTATGTTAACTGATTAACGTATCGTAGGAAAAGTAGCAAATCCTCGTAAAGACCAAGTTATCTCACCAATGCAGCATAACACCTGTTAGATACAAGACGTTTGATATTCAATTTATTTTCTCAAGATATCTCAACTTGGAAATTTCTGAATCAGTTATTTAATACTGACGCCATGTAACAGCCTTCATGCTCCTGTATTTAACTCGTTTGCTGCCAACGGCAGTAAATGACTTTTGCAAACAATGAAGATTACGGTTAGATAACGCGTATTTAACAGCTGTCTCTCCTGAAATATGCACCAATTGCCACTTAGACAAAAAATGGAAAGGTTCAATGTTCAAGTCGACTTTTTGATATTCAGCAGTGAAAGAGATAAATCAAAATGACGCTAAAAATCTCAAAACGAGTTTTTTTTCCAGCGATGTTTTGAACTCTTTCTCAAAGGTAACTTCAATGTTGCCATGGTATAATCAATTGATATAATACGTACTCCTATAACATACTAGAACGCCTGCAGGGAAATCAGGGTGTGTCTGTATCCATATGTCACTTTCCGATGTATTTTGACACATCTGCCACAGACACCATTTGAAAACAGTCAATACAATTCGTTTATTATTAGACTTGAGCAACAAGTGTTCCTGGTCATCACCTATGTACATGTATAACCAACTATAGTATACAACAAAGACCATCAATAAGAAATCAACTTACAATAACAGAAAAACATACACTTAGCAAAAACAAAAACACAATGTGGAAGAATAAGAAATTGCTCAAAATGACCATGTTCCACGTTTTCCGCAATGTTTTCAAGTGTTATTCTTTCCTTTATAGCCAATGTCAATGTTTTCAATTGTTATTCTTTCCTTTATAGCCAATGTCAATGTTTTCAATTGTTATTCTTTCCTTTATAGCCAATGTCAATGTTTTAATTAACATTTCTTCAAAGTTATCTGCTGCAATTTTGTTTTCTGTGGGAAATGACAAATCTTTATTTAGAATACTTAGGTAACCGGCCCATAATACATAATATAATATTTACACATCTTTACACTCTAAGAAATAACTCTTTCAACAGCTTGTATACACAGTGTGCTAATTTTCTAATGAGAAAAGGGTTATAAGATTGTAGTAAGCTGTAGAAACTAGTTATGTTAGTACGAGATTTATACCAGGTGAAAAGGAAATGTTGTCTGATTTCGTGGAACTTTGGTGTAAAATGCAGTCGGGTCAGTCTATATATAATCACTATTCCCTATTTGCTTGTTTTTCAGACGATAACAGTCAATTTGATATGTTTTAGTCATCTGATATGTTTCTTTGATATGAAGCCAATTATGTCTTTTATAAGGGCTAGGACGAAAAAAACGGCATATCTTTCAATCAAACTATTTCCTGATGTTTCTCGTTATGAAGCCAATTCCAGGAAATAATGGTTATTTATGATCTAACGCAAGAGTCCGCTCTTTGATATTCATAATGTTAACCATAACAAAATCGTCGCCCTCATCTTGAGTGCGGCGGGAAAAGGTTCATTTATCCTAATATATATATGGCCTGCTTCTGATGTCATCAATTTGGAAGAGTCCCGTATCGTTTTCAATTTTCTGATTGTATGTACTGTTACTTTGAAATCTAGTATATTATTCATATTCAGATAAAGAATAATTTTTATAATAGTATTCGTATAATGGACGAATAAAACTGGTAACTTATCCAGGATACGCCGTGATATAATTAAAAATGTATCCAAAGCGGCGTAAAGCACCAAACAACAATAACGAGTAAGCAGAAGACGACACCCAATCGCTAAATTCACGCAATCTGTACCCTCACGCTAGAATTTCGAAAGCTTCTAAACCCTTCCTCACATTCAGCAAAACTGTATCAGACGAATTTAAATCTAGGCAAAAGTATCAAAATTCCTTTTTAATATAAAGTATAATTATTGAATAGAATTGAACATGTTGTGACAAAAGTAGACGTTGACCATTATGAGAAAAATTGTCACTGTTTCCAAAAAGTAATCTGCTGCAGAGGTGTATGTGCGAACGGGTTTATTAAGTACGAATGGTCTTGTTAGGTTTGGGGGTATGTGCGAACGGGTTTATTAAGTACGAATGGTCTTGTTAGGTTTGGGGGTATGTGCGAAAGGGTTTATTAAATACGAATGGCCTTGTTAGGTTTGGGGGCGTTTTCAAAATATGTTTGGAGTGTGAGTACACACTTAGAAGCTGATTTTGATATACAGTATTTAACCCTTTCCAGCATTAAACAGTTCTGCAGTAGACGCCTTTGAAAACATACTTGTACATTTCTGGAAAATCTCTATTAAAGAATGTTCAACTATTGCATAGAGTTAAAAACATTATGACAGAAAGCGCCTGTATATCGGAAAGGGTTAACATTGTAGTTTACTCTTTTGTTAACTCTTTAGATGCCAAAGGCAATTTAAGTATTTTGCAAACAATTCAGATTCGAATTGTCTCTCCTGAAATCTGCATTGCTTGCCACTTAAACATTGAATTTCATCAAATCATATGTTGGACTAAATATGGAGTGGTCTAATTTTCAACGGGGAAGAGAAGACTTTGTGAAATTCGGCAGACCAAATGATATGGGTCGATACATTACGCATACGTCCATATTGTTGTGATGCTTTTACGGTGGCGCCCTATTTGGAGTTATACAGACGATAAATAGAATGATTAAATACAACTTATCGACGAAGGAGGGAATTTGAGGTTTAATCTAAATTGTATCATCTGCAAACTCCCAAAGGGCTTACACAGCCTCCCTCACAGCCCTTGTAAATTGGATTTCTCTGTTTAACCTATTTTATGATGTCATAATTTGAAGAACATTATATTCTAGAAATTAGGCATCATTTGGACTGATATTCATAAGTAAAGAGCTACGTCATCTTGATGTTGTTTGAAGTAGCATAAAGCGGGATGAAACGTGTTTAGCCTGTTCCCTCATATACACGCTTTCTGACGCCTCTGCAGCAGACGGCTTTTTGAAAACATAGTGACAAAAGAGTGAATCGCTCTAAAGGGAGTTTCCAAATTCATTCGGGTATGTTTTCAGAGTCGTCTGCTGCAGATTTCTTGTATGTGATTAAAGTTTAAAAGAAGAACTTGCTCATAAACAGGTTATCATTAGCTTCAATTTATATGTCGGGGGTGTAGAGGATGAGAATCCACCTCGGGGGTAGCAGGTCTCGTGTTCGATCTTCGACCGAGTCATACAAAATATTTTGAAAATGGAAGTGAAAATGGCTTTCTCTCTCTTTGTGCTTGGATGTTTTGGTTAAGCAACACTCCAGGCTCGCGGGTGCCAATAATACTGTACTGATAACTTACCCAGGAAACGCCTTGTTTGATATTACTAAAACAATGCTTCAATCGGCTTTAAATACTATATAAACACATAGTTCGAATAGCTTTGTTTGCCAAAGTTGATAAAACTACAAATGAGCCGTCTCGCAAGAAAACAAACATTGTGGACATTGCGTAAAGTATCGACCCGTTATCAGCCTAAGCATGCCGCTTTCATCTCCTGTGGATTTTCTGTTTCAGAAATAATTACTCTATAACTCTATACCCCTGAGACGGAATGTGTCGGCTCGGATCAGTATGTGCGGACTGCGCAGCCTGATCTTGGTCTATACATTACGCAGATTTCACAATGTTGGTTTTCTCGCGGGACGGCTCAAATGAGAACATGTTCAACCTTTTATCATGTATCAAATGCTTCTTCCAATAGAACAGATATGTTATTGTTTTCCATCTAATGCCATGAAAGTGAGGAGCTTCTAAATTCGTTATATTAGGTATACAAAATCGGCTTAAATCATGAATATTGAATAAGCCGGGTTCAACAAATGGCTTTTGTTCTATTCAATATCACGTTTTATAGGTTGAGCGTGAGGTGATTAGGCCTGTTACGAAACCCAACTAGAGTGAGGTCATTTGTTTTTAGAGCCACACTGTGTAACCTTAATGCACCGGTGGTGTAGTGGTACCGGTGTCATAGCAAATCAACAAGTTGCATTGTCATATTGAAACTTACCCAGGACACGCCCTGATATAATGTAAACATTATTGAAAGCGGCGTAAAGCGGCGTAAAACACCCAACAATCAGTGACCTAACTGTACCCTGTCTGTTAAGGGACTCCTAAATGCTTCTTTGACTTTCAGTCGAACATTTCAGATACAGATAGGACTGCGCTGCTCGCAAATGCCTTAAGATTGGTTTTCCCGAAGAACCGCTCATTTGTTTTGATCTTTCAAATATATACGGGTGATGGCAGCTCTTGTAGACGGTTGTTGGCAGCTCTTGTAGAAGGGGGATAGAAGCTCTTGTAGAAGGCTGTTGGCAGCTCTTGTAGACGGTTGTTGGCAGCATTTGTAGACGGGTGTTGACAGCTTTTGTAGACAGTTGTTGACAGCTTTTGTAGACGGTTGTTGACAGCTCTTGTAGACGGTTGT
>JAUELF010036929.1:0-17240 GCA_031471495.1 Clinocardium nuttallii
TTACCATGTCCGATGTCTAATGATCTGTCACGCTGAATGAGGACTGAGTTAATCCCATATTTACCATGTCCGATGTCGAATGATTTGTCACGCTGAATGAGGACTGAGTTAATCCCACATTTACCATGTCCGATGTCTAATGATCTGTCACGCTGAAAAAGGACTGAGTTAACCCCATATTTACCATGTCCGGTGTCGAATGATCTGTCACTTTGTAGATACAGGATCGACCGTTTCTTTTGTGTAATGTCTCCCAACATTTTCTTAAGAAAAACTAATTCTGAAATAAACGGTTGGTTTCTAAGGAGAGATAGCTTAGAACAGAAACGTATTTCAGTGACTTATACATACATGTATTTCGTCATACATATTTATATACGAATCATGTTAAAAATCAGTTTAAATGTGCATATATATATAAGTCAATTAATAAAGAATTTAGTAAATAACTGTTATTATCGAACTGCCATTTTTGAAGAAAGGAGATAACTTAACAGCATGGTTCGAAAACCAATCTCAAGGCTTATATATGAGCTTAAAAGCTGTTTCGAGACAGAGGGTTATAAACCTCCGACTGATGTTGTCTGCGCCAACAGTATATGACATGCTTGCGTATCATGCATTGACAAGTAAAAGCAGTATGTGCATACTTTCCGCATGTGTAATTATGATTGCGATTACAAAATTGAATTTGAATTGATGATTTTACACTTGAAAGGAGAGAGTGCTGTGAATATTGTCTTAACAGAGAGTGCTGTGAATATTGTCTTAACTAATTAACTCAAGAATAAAAGGGTATACACTTAAATCAGCGTCTCTTAGTGTAACATGTGTCAATGTTACTCATGTATTCTGTGTAATTCTTTGTTGTATTGAATATTCTGCTAATCTATATGGTTGTTTCTATCATTTAATGTTGTAAACATACACAAGACAATGGCGACGAGGTTTGGATTTTGTACCGTTATAAATGATAATGATTATGTTACTTGAGTTCATCATGGACATTGGTACTATTGGCTTATCATAATCGGAATTGCAATTAAAAAATAGAATTTGAATTGATGCCTTTACATTTGAAGGGGGAGAGTATTTTGTTTATTGTCTTAACGAATGAACTCATGAATGAAAGTGTATCCACTCAAAGCGACGTCTCTTAACATATTTGTATATAACCCTTGCATTTCATATTAATATTTGTAATATTTAAACTATTCTACTAAGCCATTCAGTTGTTCATTCAGTTAATCATATACACATACACAACACGGCCCTTATGTTTCATTCGCAGCTTGGTTCAAAATCGCTAGGCCGGTATAAATAACAATATAAAATGTGTATCGTGAAAAACACTACAGCGTAAAACGTACCACCGAACGATCTATATGTAACTTCAGATCAACAACTTCTACAACCTACTCATTGAATATTCACACGTATTGAAAATTTGAAGAAAAGAACAGTGCATGTATTTGTTCACCTATGTTATGGGAAAAAAACATGTTCAGTTGTTTTGAGGCAGCTGTGACTGTGACTGTATAAAGCATGCTATACTGACCCCTACAATTTAGCATGCATTGTGAATAATGCATCACTGAGTGCGTAAACTATGCAACGACCTCTGTAAAATACAGCCCGTCAAATTAAAGATTTTGCGATAATCCCCAAAGCTTGTGCATCTAACTCAAATATTGTTCAAATAACAAGGCCTTCTTGTGAAGATTATGTGATAAAAGAAATTGATCGGTACATCGTGTCTTCCGTGATATGCACTTAGCCCCTTGCTGGCAGCACTTTGAGTGCTTTAATTCTACAATGTTTTGTCTGCAGCGCAGAAGCGTCAAAAAGCGTTTGTGTGTTGGAAAGGGTTAAACACATAAATTAATACTTCGGTTCATACGCCGGAGTTTTAATAAAGGTTAAATATTTCAGTGTTCATAATGTCTATTTCTTTGAGGTTTAACTTTATTTACTTAACATGTATTACCATCGCTAAAAGGTCAATGTACATTAACACTACCAAGAATTAATTGATTATCACAAACGTTATTATTTGAGCCGTCTCTCGAAAAAAACAATATTGTGGTCTCGGCGTAAAGTATTGACCCGGATATCGGTCTAAACATGCCGTGCAGGCTTATCCGGACAGACACTTTTCGCCTCTTCTTTTTCAGAAATCATTTTTCTATACCTCTATCCCTCGGAGACGGAATGTGTCGGCCCGGATCAGTCAGGCTGATCAGGTCGATACATTACGCAGATGTCATAATGTTGGTTTTCTCGCATGAAATGAGACACTTACGTTTTTCCACTTGAAATATCTTGACATCAGTATCCTGGAATATTACAAGAAACGCATTTTGAATTGACGTTTAAATGACAAATCACGGCTGCCAGTTAATCTAATCATGTGTAATGTATGGTTCCCCATTCAACATTTCTTCCAAGTTTACCAAATAGACTGTTAAGAAAGGCACTTTTCTCATTCACTGATATCAATAAATACCCAAGGCAAGTTCGATTTTAACATTCGTGCATGCTTGATAAGTTATTTTTCATTCCAAATGAGCCGTCCCGCGAAAAAACTAACATTATGGCATCTGCGTAATGTATCGACCAAGATCAGTCTACACTGTCCCCGCAGTCCGCTGTAGTCCGCGCAGTCTGATCAGGGCCGACACATTCCGTCTCAGGGGGGATATAGGTATAGAGTAATTATTCCTGAAACAGAAAATCCACAGCAGGTGAAAGGTGTGTGTCCTGGTTAGCCTGCGCGGTATGCTTAGGCGGATCAGGGTCGACACTTTACGCAGAGTCCACAATGTTGGTTTTCAAGCGAGACGGCTCAAAAACGTTCAAGCAGTATAGAAACATTAAGTTCTATCACAGACACATTGGCAACTGTGCACGTTCATTTTTACCACCAATGAATCATGAATTCTAAAATTGCCGAAGGTCTTGAAAAGTTTGTATCTCGTCGTTTTAGTAAATAAAACAAAGATAAATCCAACACCTTTACTACGTAAAGCAAGAGATCGTTGAGTCGTGACCGGCGACTCGGTGTCTTGGTTCACATGCAAACAGTGAATTCCCATGTGAGTATTATCATACGAACTTCCCACGATAGTATGTGCTGTCCATTTTACCGATGCAATTCAATTCATTCACTGTATTGCCTTTTTCGGCAGGGTATCTTGCCTTAGGCCAGTTACAACTTTTAAAAACATGGAAAACATATATACATAGCAAAACATTTAACGTATATATACATTTAAATTTTACAAAAATAATAATAAGTATAGAGAAAACCCCGTAAACAATCATTTTGTATATATCACATGTACATTGGTTTTGCTAACGGTCAATTCTTCATTTCTTAGGCTAATTGCCGTAATAGATTATTTCCCTAGATGTAACTCCTGACCAAATTGAGAAGTCTATTTTGATGTCTACCTAATTTAATGACGCTAAAAAGGACATGCACTGAAACAACTAGTCGTCAAATAAGGCTCATACATAGCCAATTCAAGGCTTACATTTTCAAATGAAAGTGTACATGGCCAAGTAATGGAATATCAAGATAGCGATGTGAAGTAAGGCATACAAAGGTACAGCGCCTTGTCAAACACTCAGAGCTGTAGATAATCGGATCATTTCATGTTCCAAAATCCTAATTTGACATTCAAACCTTTTGCTGTCGGTACTCAAAAGAATCGCTTCCGTGCATCGGTTCTTTTAGGTACCAACAGCAAAGGGTGTGATTAGGTTATAAGGGATATTGAATAACTGTCGTCATGATATAAAGGAAACCATGTTGAAAACGGGGCAAATCCTAAAAGAATAACAAATAAAATACTACCGGACAAGGTTTCACATAATATCGGTCTCTACACACGAGAACAACGAATTAGCGACGAACACACATGAGCCGGCCCACAAGAAAACCAATATCGTGGACTCTGCGCTAAGTATCGACAAAGGTCTGCCTAAGCATTGCCAAATGCAGGCTAACGCGGAGAGACAATTTTCGCCTAAGCATGCCACACAAGCTAACCCGGACAGACACTTGTCGCCTCCTGTAGATTGTCTGTTTCAGGAATCATTACTATATACATATATTGCCCCAAGAAGGAATGTGTCGGCCCGGATTAGCCTGCGCGGATTGCGCAGGATAATCTGATTCGATACATAACGCAGAGTCCATAATGTTGGTTCCCTCGTTGAACGGCAAACATTAAGACCAGTCTGCGCCGCGTTTAACCAGTACAATTCCTGTTTATTATTCTATAATGTCTTATTAGACGTCCCTGTTTAACTGTAACGGCCCAAGTTTGCAATTTATTACAGATGTTATTTCTTAGCGTTGACAATTTAATAGTTCAATTTCTTCCTAACTTCAATTTGTTTCACTTTTGACTTTCCAGTGCCAGACACTTTATAATTACTGTCAATTAGTTTTTGACCCTTCAAAGGGCTCATGTTTCTACGTGAACGTTCCTCGTACGAACAATACGTGATTGTTAAGTCAGAGAACAAGAAGTAAAAGACCTACCTGAACAACCCAAGAGGTCGTGAGACCATCTGTTATAAAACAACAGCGATCCCCATCTTGTGCAATATTTCCATTGACAATCGAGTCTTGTAACACATGCGGTGACAAATCGGAACACTGGAAACAGTTGGGTGACCCTTTTTCGCCAGGTGAGTTCCTCATCAACAAGTACGGAAGTAGAGCACAATTAACGAATAACACCAACACATTGATCACAACTAATATCGTGAAGGTGTGACGTTTAACAAAGACTGATACCGGCTCACAAAATCCAGCCTGAACGTTCTCTGTGCGTATATAACATGACTCAGCATCATCCGTTAGATCCTTGTCGTAATTAAATTCCGAAGGAGTTTCAGATAATGACGAGTTCAGTCTCCCCATTGAAAGTTTCACCACGTGTTTTATGTTTCCTTGAGACATACATACTTCTGTGTCCCGTCTTGGTAAATGATCCGGAGTGTCGTACACATGGCCACGAAGTCTTTCCAATGAATCAACGCTCATTGCACCCATTTTATCACTGAGTTGTTGTCGTTGGTGTAACTCTTCATTGCACTGGCATTCAATCGAACTAATGTCGTCGGTACTTAAGTGACTCCCAGATGGTCTATAACGGTTAAATAAATGTTTCCTGTCAGTTTCATCTGCATTTTCTTGCATCGATGTGTCTGCATTACATGTGGTTGTATGAGACCGATGAGAAAATGTTTGGGAGTCACGTTGCTCAGCAATCACCGATTCACACTGTCGTCGACTATTTCTGACGTGTTTCGCCTTAAATAGCGAGCGGCTAGTTTCAAAACTAACATCAGAAGTTGGTTTGTTTGTTTCGTAGCCGTTGCAAGTGAAAGACTGTTGACCATTATTAGATATGGAACCATAATCTAATGACATACAGGTATAAGCAGTAGTCACAAACGACTGCCCATTGTCTAGGCTGTCTTTAAAAACAGGTCTTATAGACATGCGATCGGAAGACCGAACACAGTCTGTTGGTGAAATCGGTTGTTGTTGTGAATCTTCAGAAACACTCGTCATCTGCGTAGATATCGACGAGGCAGAAATAGAGGAGGTATATCGACGACGGTTAGCGTCAGCAACATCCATTCTTTGTTTAAACTGAGCAATTCCAAAACAGTTACGATTCGAAGGTTGTGCAGCACTGATCAGCATCTACGAAGATATAAAACATAAAACATTGACAGGAAGGTTTTGCGAAAATGTTTGCATGTCTGCGTTTGAGTTAATCACTGAAGAAGAAGAACTAGTTTTCCCCTGTTTAGATGTAATGAACGCTAGGATGCGTTGTAAAAATTGAATTGCACGAGGAGAGTACTCGTGTCCTGTCTTTCAGATTTGGACAGTCAGACTGTGTAGACGGACATGATGTGTATATAGTCATGACATTTAAAACAAATTACGAAGAATTCCAGGAGAATAAAGTTCTAGGCTCGACATTTGACAAAATCAATGGGCACAGGTTTCCACAAACAAATTATATAAGTAGTTTTATCTCTGGTTGTTCCTGGGCGAGTCGCACCATCACATATCTCATCTATGAGATTTAGTGGAACAATATATTTCGTAGTAGGTGTTTGTAGAAAATGATGTTGAATGAACACGGGGATCTTGCTTGTGTGTTATATCGAAAACATGTAATTGTTATATGTATAATATTCCGAATATGTTATTTAAGAATGCGTTTTACTGTACATATTCAATCGACTGCCAATATGTTGTCTCAGTAGACTGTCCATATGCTTGTCGCAAATATAGAAAATATATTTTCAATGTAAAGTGTTCTTTGTTTTATTTGTCATTATTAAATTAATGTCATGAATAAGTCTATGATGGAAAGTACGGGTTGGCTGTCATGTTGCACTGAACAGCATATATCAATATTAAAACTTGAAAGGGTGGGTATGCGGTCGTGATGAATTATTCAGCACCTATAAAGATATAACATATTAAACATTGAAAGTATTGATCTGTGGTAGTGTTGCATTTATCAGCATCTATAAAGATATATGATGAAGTTTATTTCAAATATGAATTCAATAAGCTGCGTGACCCGTGATAAAGACAAAATACACAAATAAACATTATAAATGACATAGCAAGTGGAGAACATTAACCAATTTACAAGATGGTAACATGTCGCATCATAGACGGGGAATGTGTTGTTTAAAGGTAATATTATATCCTCGTGACCACTGTATATATATACACGCTTAACATGCAACACAATTATTATATATTCGCAAGCTCGGCAACGTCAACCAAAGAACTCGGTCCAACGATGATTTCACAGTACAGGGTCAATAACCTATATTATTGCATAGATAAACTAATGAACACTATATACAGGTGATATTGTGCCTAGCCAGGCGAAAATTGGTCTTGGTGGATATACACAAATTATATGTAGAAGTAAAACTAGATAGACTGCAATTATAGATTTTTGGCATAGTTACATAAGCAGATGACGGCCCTGTCGAACGATACAGGTTTGCATGAGTGATCATTGTTGTCGTGGACAAACTGACCCATTTCCCAATTATACAGCAAAATACAGCCATACCGGTAGAGAACTATTCCAACGATTCATAGTATGGTTATGATCTGTGAATGCACCGTGTACGGTTTAGGCGAGATTTTCCGACCCTTGCATGTTGAAGATTAATTGTATATTTTGTTTATCAGATAGTTTATTTTTCGTTTATTACGGGTCTATTTTATCTTACAGCATTCTTATATCCTATGCTAACCCGTCAACCCTAAACGCCAAGCCGGGTAACCCATTACAGCTATAATTCAAATATTTGTTATGACCCGGTCCGGGGACCCGCGACCTCGTGCACCCAAAGTGGACGCTGTATCACTACACCACCAACGTTTATGGTCAAAACTCCTACCACACATACCATTTATTGATTGGTGAAAAACAAACCTTAGCGTAAACAACTATTGAGCGGTGCTACCGGAAAACCAACCTTAGCGTATTTATTATACCAGTAAACAAGTATTGAACAGTGCTCATGAAAAAAAACAACCTTAGCGGAATTATCACACAAACATTTACAAAGTATGTGTTATTACCCGACGTCGTCTTTCAACGTTATCCGAGTAAGACATTGTAATAAGCGGAAACGAAAAAGTGCTACGTTGGTGCATATAAACTGATCCTTTCCAATAACAATGTCACTTTCACGGGAATGCAACAATGAAGTGATCCGTATAGCCATTCAATGATAATTCAACAGAATTGACTATATGTCTCGTAACACAGCAACAGTTTTCTTTTCAATGACTGAATACTATGTTGTGCTTTATGTCTGGGACTACTGAAATGTTTCAAACTGGGAGGTTCGTCTTTAATTAAAACATAAAAGTCACAGTTACCTTATGAAAATTGGAAACACATTTACAACCTATATTATACATACAGTCCCGTTTTTCTATTTAAACAATTAACAAATATTTGAATAATGTAAACAACTTTATAATTTACAATTTTCTTTCATGGTGAAATTAGGAGCGGGCTTCAAAACTTATAGACTGCATTGAAAAGGGGGATAAAGAAGAAGCCAACAAACTATTGAAGGAAGGCGTGGATCTCGGAGTAGTCAAGGTAACGACTTAGTGAATCGGCCCTTGTCATTTGGTGTGTATCATGCCCTTTCTGTGATTCCGGTAAATATATGTCATTATACCAGGAATCGCAAGATGCAGATATATTATTATATTTGACCGAGGAGTCGTGACGTCATCATTCGGACCACTGTATGCCGGGATAGATAGACATATGGTTTTCTTCGTGAATATTCGTGGATTGGTGTATACACCATTACATCACATGATATTTCAAATGTTGTCTATTTTACGACTGATTATCTGGTAAACTGGAAGTAACTTTTAACAAAGAGTTGAAAATACTGCAATTAAAGGTGAAATTGCTCGTTTTGAGCAATATCCCCTTTTATTGCAATGTTTTCAAATGTCGTCTGATACAGCAGGCGTCAAATGTCGTCAGTTTGAAATATTTTAGTTTTGTTTGTGTTCATGACTTTTGCTGGTCTGTGATTGGCTGAAATATTTTCTTCATAACCCCATGAAAAAAAAAAAAAAAATGGCGATCGGACTACTTTTTTAGAATGTAAACAAAGATGGCTGCCAAAAATGTAAACAAAGATGGCTGCCGTCAATGTAAACAAACATGGAAAACTACGACAGTACGAGAGTTGGTCTACATTACTCGGAACATTTTTTTTTACATCAAATGAAATGAAAAAAAACAAAAAAATATTCAGAATATAGAATATAAACAGATCTCAAAAAATAATAAATGAATAAATAAGTTTAAATCTAACGCTACAGTATTCCTAGCGTTCGTTATTTCATGATTCAATTTCGAACAAGCAATGTTTGAAATTGGCGATATTGACGAAATCCTCTGGGATTCGAGCCTTTTTGACACAGACTTCAGTCTTGAGGAGCAGAACGAAATTGATCAGTGGACAGTATCGACAGTGTTTGATAATAAAGAGAATGTGGAAATGGAACAGGCTTTAAGCAATTCCGAAAGGCCAGGTGGGGGGAGGTTCAAGTGTCTGAACATGAAGCAGCTTGATGAGCTTGAAGAAAAGAGGCAATCGAAGTCAACGAAACAAAACACACAGTGGGGTCTAAAGATTTTGCAAGGTAATACACCATTTTTATAATTTATCCTCGACACAATGTAAAATATCCAAAACAATACAAAAATGTAAGCCGGACTGGGGCTCGAACCCAGAACCTTCTCAGTAAACCGAGACGCTCTTACCAATTGAGCTATCAGGCTGGACACATTAGGCATTGTTTTCTTGGAATTTCATGATGTATTGAGAAAAAGAATTAACAGATCTATACGTATTATATGTAACCGTACCAGTTAATTCAGTAGAAAAAATATAAATGAAATTTATAGAGCTCTAGAAAAGGCATTTTCCCCCAAAAAATCCCATTATTTGAGTATTTCCTGAAGTCATCCCTTGTTTAAAGTGTTTTTTTTGTTTGTTCTATTGCAGATTGGAGCTTAGAAGCAAATGGGGACGTGATTCATTTTAATGAAGTTACATCATCCCAGTTGGACGAGTTATTGCGAAGGTTTTATGCAGAAGCAAGCCCAAAATACGCAGACAAACGGAGCCAGAAAATGGGAGCCACGGGAGCCGAGTATCACAAGAATACGTTAAAAAACATCAGAGGAGCCATAAATAGACATTTGCAAGACATTGGCATTGAATTTGACATTGTTCGTGATAAAACATTCAAAACAAGCAACAATATGCTAGATGCAAAACTTAAATCGAATTTAGAGCAAGGCCTTTCAGTCCCTACCACTCATAAAGAAATAATCTGTAAATCTGATCTGCTAAAAATGTCCACCTACCTGAATCGTGCTAATCCAAATCCAATAATCCTTCGTTATAAAGTATGGTATGATTTAGCAATCCATTTTGTATCCCGTGGTCAAGAGTTCCACGCACAGCTCACAAAAAGATCTTTTAACTTCCAAATTGATGAATCAAACAATGAATTTGTTACCCTAACACATGAAACTAAAGAAAAAACTCGCCAAGGTGGGTTAGAATCCGATGAAGGGCCCAGCGATAAGCGGATGTATGCGACAAATAATCCAGCCTCTTGTCCTGTTCATGCATTAAAGATGTTTTTAGCAAAAACCGACCCACAGGCCACATCCCTTTTTAACCATTGTAATAAGGCAGCCATCCAGTCCCCTGAGAGTGAAAGCACTTGGTTCGTTGCTAAGCCAGTAAGGAAATATCAGTTTTCGCGGTTTTTGGCTGACATTTCAAAAAATGCATCATGCTCTCATCAATATACATCGCATTGTCTCCGGGCTACAGCCATTCAAACATTGAGTGATGCTGGCTTTGAATTGCGCCACATTATGTATATGTCAGGGCACAAGAATGAAAGTTCGATTCGCAGTTATTCGCGCGAATGTTCCACTGAACAAAAACAGGCTTTAAGCAACTCCCTTGCATCTGTGCACAATCGTTCCATCGCCGGTCACAACAGCATGGAAACTGCCGCCATTCGGCCCACTGGCACTGCTGAAAGTCATGCAACCGTTCCCGCTCCTCAATTTTCTAATAGCAGCAGCAGTAATTTGATTTCTGCTGGCACTATGTCGCACTGTTCGTTTGCCAATTGCACATTCCAGTTCTATGGAAACAATAATCCTTTGTAAAAGTGAAATAAATCCATTTAAACCTGTTGATTTACTCAAATAGTGTCACTGCTCAAACATAACGGTCTACTGAGTGGAAATTTACAAACATTAGGTCCGTGACAAATACTGCCGTTTGATTGGTTTATGCACAAAAATGTCATGTGGTGACATGGGGATCTAGAAACTTAAAATTTCATCATCTTTATATTCGTCCGCGTTATATTATTCCTTATTGGAAAACTAGAAACCTATACAAAATAGTACTGATGTTTGACGTGCTGTATTATGGAAAATAAAGTTGTAAAATACTATTATGTTTTATTACTCACTGAAATAGCCATATTAATGCTAAAATATAAGGAATGGAGCGGTTTTTTTCGTTTTCATGGGGGTATGAACAAAAAAACCTGATCACACATTCTATGAAACCGCTTCGCGGTTTCATAGCGCGTGATCAGGTTTTTTTGTTCATACCCCCATGAAAACGAAAAAAAAGCTCTCCATTCCTTAAGTAATGTGATAAAGCTCGAATCGGTTATACGGACATTCACGAATATTTCTTGCACGCCTGTTTTTGAGTATAGTGGACGGAATTATATATGCGAATGTAGGCGGTCAAATAATTTTCACAATATCAACAAATGAAATGCATTCCAGAATTTTGAATTATTTCGTTCACGAAATTTAATCGTTGAAAAGAGTTTAAAACATTGTGGCAAACTGAGTAATTCCTCATTATGAGCAATTTTTTTTTGCTACAATGTTTTCAAAAGTCGTCTGCTGCAGAAGTGTCAGAAATGGTCTATATGTGGTTTAGGGTTGAAATTTAGACAGCGACAGATCAATATGTATACAGAAGGTATATACCATTATATTCTCTTAAAAGCAAAAAAACAACAAAAAAACATCGATGTGAAGGAATATTGTTTCTCTTTTACATATACCATCATATATAATTAGGTAAGGAATTTACCTTGTAACAACTATACAAACAAACGGTGTATCCGTAAATATTCTGGACAGGGTCTTTACTTTTCGTGTACATATATAATGTGGCGGGTTTTGTTAAGGGTCGTCGGTGCTGTATTTTGGTATAAAGCAATAAGTCCGTACAACTGGTGTTACCAAGCTACACTATATCTTGAATGCCAACAACCACATGTTCGACTCCATGGGGCTACATGCGGATTTAAATCTGGAATTGACAATAGTAATGCCCAAACACAAAATCTATCAATTTAATCAACCGGGTCACATTGAGAGTAAATCATAGTTTATGTACATAATAAACAATTGAAATGCTGAATGATTCACATGCAGTGGACCTACAGCGATATGGCTCCACCAGACACTCGGACGAGTATGATTTTTGCATGATGATGACAGATGCACTGTACAACACACATGAATGTGAATACGACCAGCAAGTCAAACTTGATAGTATAAACAGTTTGCAAATAGCTATCAACTATAGAACATAGTTAAGTAGACAGCAAATTTGAAATACAATGTTGAACAATTAAAAGTATCACAATAGTTATCTGATTAAATTGCTCCTTTCCCAAAATTGTTCATAATTAAATTATTAATAATGCATCAGAGTCAAGTTTGGTTGAGAGCATTGTAAATTCAAAACTGTCCCAGGCTGCATCGTACACAATTAACATAGTTTTAGTAGCTGGGCTCTTTTATCAACACTAAGAGCTAAAATACATTTTCTGTTTTCAAAATAGTACTTTAAATTGTCATTTAAAACTAAAGTGATTAACATAAGAAAAACAAAAAGAAAAGAAACATAATACAAAGAAAAAGTTCGTCTGACGTTGCTACGCATTTTGTTTATTCTAGGGTGGGGATTGTCCCATACATTACGCCGCAAGGAAAGGTAGCACTGACATGTTAGAGTTGTTATTAGCGTTTAAAGATAACCCGAACAGACCTAATGTGGTAAGTGATTACTCCTCTTGTTAGTCGCCTGTGGAATACATTTGTATTCGTTTTCCAGATTTCACATGGGGGGGGGGGACAAGTTGTAAATAGGATAAACTTAATGTAAATGCCTTGACAATATTACGGTTGGGATTGTTTCAAAACACTAAGTTATGATATAGATATATATTTGAAAAGAAATTCATGTTTTCAATGTTATAAGTTTGTATTTCATCTTATTTCATGGTATGTTCAATTATTTACTCGTCCCTGATTAGACATGCAGCAGACGATAATGCTAAAGTATCATTACATTATTAGCATCCCATAAATTCAATTCTCTTTTGAGTAGTTGCTCCACATAACTTAATGTTCTTTCTAAAATTAAAGAAATCTCTTTATACATGTATGTGTAGATATAACTCCAATTGTGAGACTGTGTGTACGTTTCAGTCGTAATGTATCGCACATAAGTAAATATAAGGGTAGTGAAGATGCATTTTTTAAATACCACCGATGTAGGGTTTGACGGTAAACAAAATGTTTTTGAATTCTAAATATTTGCCTTATCTAGGGTATTGATCGCAGATGTAACGGGACTCCTTTTCGTCTGGAAGCCATTCAATTTGACTTAAAATTGAAGATTTATATGATCTATTCCGCGCAAAAAGGTACACGTTGGATTTCGTAAACATTGTAGATCGATATCTTTACTGTTTACATATTACTCGAACAACATTTCTAGTGTGATCTGAACCGACACAGTGCAAAAATGTTACCTTGCACTTTATGATAAGGACGTGCTTGTATGCTATTTACATACTTAAAGTTTTTCTTCTAGAACAAGAACACTCCCATTCACTTAGCAACAAGAGCAGGACACTTAGCGGCAGTGCAATTTTTGAAAGGAAAGAACGCTAACCTGAACGGAAAAAATGAAGTAAGTTGTTTGAGTTGTCACTCTTTCTAGATGATTCCCCTAATTCGTTTGTAATTGATATTCTTCCGCGATATCTTTTAATATACAGCACGCCCAGAATGTTAGAGGCAGACAATTACTTCTAGCGGATAAAGTTAAGACTTATACCAAAGATAACAATTCCAAATTAACGTTGTTGTTAGAATGTGCATTAGCATGTCACACACTGCTAAATCATAAAAACCTTGCTCAAGTAATTGCCAAGGATTGTCAAAGTTATGTACCAAAGCGTTTATGTAGTTTAAAGGACAAATACACGACATTGAAAGACTCCCGTGGTCGGATAGTATCACGACTGATGCATTGGTGTCAACGTAAGCAATAGTACTCGAACTTTACCAGGATGTAGCTGAAATACTATTTAAAGCCGCATTAAACACTTGGAGTCAAAACCTGAAGACATGTGACATCTACACAAGAAGAGTATCACAATTTCACCAGGCTTTCAACGTTTTATTTCAAACGTTTGTTCCATCATTTAAAACTTCATGATACTTTTAAACGGTGGATGAATAAGAACATCTAGCTCGGCAATTACATTAGGTTCGTGTGCCAACAAGTATATAACCTGGTGTTATAATGTTGCCGAACACTAATTAGTTAAATAGTACTCGAATATGTTTTATTCAATACTACAGGACGGTGATACCCCACTTCATGCTGCTGTTATAATGCAGTCAATGGACTTCATAGAAAAGGCTGTAAGTCTTGGAATGAAGGTTAATGAAATAAACAAGGTAATTTATCACAATATTTGCTTTTCCAGCGTTACATGGAGTATTTAATCTGATATATATATATTATTTCATGACGTATACGACTCTCTGCGAAAACCAGCCGTAACGCATTTGACACAAGTGTAGACCCAGACCACACAGTCTGATATGGCTATGTACTGCTCGCATCTTAGTCATGAAACATAAACATATTTGAAACAAAGCAAAATTAAGATGCACTAAAAGATGCATTAAGTAAAAATAATTATACTACGTTAGGTTTTAAAGAGCAATCGCTCATATCCTAAAGAGTTGTAAACCTGGATACAACCATTGGCAGAAATAAGCCAAAACATTTTGACATTCATGCATTTTGTCTGAATCAACGAACTTTGGTTATGGCATATTTAGTTAATAATAAGAAGAGTTATAACAGTTACCGGTTTCCTTCATAGATAGGACAAACGCCGTTACATGCAGCTGTGATGTACTCGCGACAAGAAGCCATGGAAGCTCTGTTGTACAAAAGGACAAACCCAGCTATACGAGACAAGGTCAGCACACTTTCCTACGTTGTACGGTCCAATTATGCTCTATTTAAGATTTATTGTTGAAAAGTATATACTTGCTGCATATTGAACCAAAACAGGAAGCGCGGTGACGAAACTAACTCGATTTGCTGGATCCAAAGAGGATGCTATATTTATTTCATATCGTGGACTTTAAACTTTAAAGTGTCACCAAATAACAGATAATTGTCATGAAACCTTTCGTGAAAATAATGGAGGAGTTCACGTTATTTATAAAGTATCGTGAACAATTTTAGTTAATTATGAAGTCGAGATATATTTCGTTAAGCGAAAACTTAAATTAATAACTGGATAAATGAAACTTTCCACGATATTTATTTTTGTATCGTGAAATATTTTAACCTTAGTTTCCATGAAAACTATCATGTTAGTAGGGGCTTCCATAGGTTTGGTGTTTTCTGACCTGGGGCTTTATCCCCTGGTCATAGTAATATAACCATTCTTTCGGAGTTGGTAGCCTGCCAATTGCTGTTAGCACCGAATAACGCAGGGTCAGACTACAAAGAAAAGTCGCGTGAAAATGCAGTGGCGGATTCACCTACGCCCCCGTAGCTCACTGTATACTTGTGTGCTCTTGAACTCAGGTGAGCGTTATAGGGCTCCTACTTTGCGAATGCCAGTTTCATAATATTTACTAGAAAGTGGCGGATTCAGCTAGGGCCCGTAGGGTCCGTGCGACGAAACATGTTAATGTATATACTTGTGAGCTCTTGCACTCAGGTGAGCGCTATATGGCTCCTACTTTGCGAATGCCAGTTTCATAAGATTTGCTATAATTGATATGATATGTTAACAATAATTACATAAATATAAGCCTCAAGTTTTGAGTTTATCATGAAATCCAAATAAATAAAGTAACTCGGAAATATTCCTGTAAGTGTTCTTAACTGTAACCACTTAATATCTGGATATTTAAAAATGTTCATGATAATCTTCAATGTTTTCATGAACATTTTAAACATATCTCGAATTACTTTGAGCATCTAAACAAATCAAGTTAACTGGAAACTGTAACTGTACATGCTTCCTTAAAAAATCGACAAACTTAGGTATAACAACCCGCCCCTATCGGATGCTGAATGCGACAGAGGTGTGCCGCATTATTACCCCCCCCCCCCTGTCCCCTCTCCAACAGACTATTGGAGCCCCTAGTAACGTGAAGGTTTACATGAAAACTAAGGTTAAACTTTTTCACGAAAAAAGAAAAAAATGTGGTGAAGAGTTTCATTAAAAAAAGAGAGGAAGATTTCCGTGTTACGTTATTTATCTCGACTTTATGATACATTTAAAGATTTCACGATACTTTATAAATAACATGACATCATTAATTATTTTTAAGAAAGTTTTCATGAAAATAATCTGTTATGTGGTGGTAGTTATATGCCACCATAAGTACCTTCAAAGTTAAAGTTCGTTTATCTTTCAGCAAGGTAAAACGGCTGCTGATGTTGCAAAGAATCCGGGAATAGAAAAGCAGTTGAGGGCATATGCAGCTTTGTTAGCCGCTAAGGATTCTGGGTAACATTTTTTTATATGCATCGTTGGACCTTCATTATTCGTTAGTATTCATTATTCGTAACGTTATTATTCTCGCGCTGATATCGCGAGATTTTGTTCTTGCTGCCGATTTGGAACTATAAAATTGTTTCCCAATGGCTAAACTATTTGCTGACATATTTCAACAATAAAATGCATCTTAAACAGTTTTGTTATTTGTTGTCAATGTAGGAATAGCCAAAATAACCTTATATTTTATATTCCCAAATTTAAGAACAGTTTAAACCCCCCCCAAAAGAGGAAACATCGGACATGAAAATTTACCGCGAGAAGGGTCCTTTGTTTTAACAAAATGGCGGCCAGGGTCATTTGATTTGTTTGACCTAATTAGGTCAATGCAATTTTTCATCGCATTTCTCATCCCTAAAGGTGCTTATGCAAAAAATTAAAAATTAGGTTTTTTTTTTGACTTGTAAAAAAATATTGTAATTTTGAAATCTGTATTAATTTTTGTGATAATATAAAAGTTGGATGCTGCAGGGTACCAAACATCCTTGCAACTTAACACAGTAGAATAACCTGGATAACAATAATAGAAAGGAAAATGAGAAAACGAAAAATTCAAAGTTGAGAAATATAAAAAAAAAAAAAAGTTCATAATTCAATAATTATTTCAATTTTTTTTTAAATAATTATATATATATAAAAAATGTTTAATTCTTTCTGTTTTTCAGTG
>JAUELF010037040.1:0-17239 GCA_031471495.1 Clinocardium nuttallii
GAGTAGGTGAACTGGCCGCCGTGATATGACTGAGAAATTGTTAAAAACGGCGTTTAACCCCAATCAATCAATCAATCGTCATCAATGCATTGTCATTAAATTTAAAAAAAAGGTGTTTGTTTTGTGTGTATATGGAATATATTTCAACTCGAAGTGACACCATTTCAAAACAAACAAATATCCTCTATGAATTGTTTTCAAAATCCAATTCAAAGTCATGCAGGCGCAGCAAAGATAACAATGATGATATTGATTTGATAAATAGCTATTAAGGTCGGTTATTGTCGTTTGTCCGTCTCGTTGTAAATAATTAATGTATCTACATAATAAACAATATCAATCAATTGGTTTTGTTGGCATCTATTGAAATGAATAATGTTTCATTGCACATGTGACAACACAGCAAATACAGATTTTTTTTAGAATAGCAGTATGTTTAGATGAATACTCTTTAAAATTCGGAAATTTAACAGGACATAGTGTTTATTTATTAAAATACCGAAAGTTAGGGGGCACATATATACATATATATATATACATATATATATTGATAGTAAATAGCATGAAGTATTCATTTATTGATGTTTTCAAATGCATACTGTTAGTTTACAGTACCCATGCATATCAGCTGGTCCAGTTTTACCACCATAACGTTTTGAATGGACATAGTTGCCAATGGAACGAAGTTGTCTTTACTACAAAGGTAACCAGTGCTGTGCATTGTTCGTGGGTATGCTTGAGACACGGATTTTGCCTCACTTGGTTTTACGGTGTACAACAATGTACCGGATGTTCAAAAAGATACAGCGACACACAGGCTTTACTGGTAGACGTAAATATGTCGGCATATACTGCAAACAGTAAGAATACCTTATTTTCTTATACCTCCAGGTTTTAGCGACCGTTGTACTGTCGGATTTTGTGTCGGAAATAGGTACATGACAATGATTCGACGTTATGATAGGACTTCACGCTGACAGTCCAAATAAACATTAAAGTCGATTGATTGTGTAAAATAAATCGATGCAATATAAATTAATGCAATCAATGGAAACTTAAACACAAAGTAACTCTTTATTATAACTTTTATTAGATCGGTGTCAATTAGTAATACAAGGTATATAATTCTATAATGTTTCTATCCTTAAATATCTGCGATAAGCTTGTCATGTGCATTGGATCAAATGTTAGCTCCATGTTTTGTGGGGCGTGATTTTGATCGAATTTTTTTGCATTCTTCATCATAACGGGTTGGCGAAATCTGCCAATAACATGCAAGGAGTTAAGTTAATATCATCGCTGTCGATCGGAACAAAATAATACAATTATTACTCCCACAAACTAATGAAAGGTTGAAAGGGGAATGGCCACGACCTCACTTCAACCTAAGTACCACTATGTACGTGACTTATAAAGTTATACAAAACAATAATATATATACATGTATATATTTTAGCTATATAGCACGAATAGTATCCCAAATTTACAACATGGAACACATAGTTTGCCAAATTTACGTTATGGAATAAATAGTTTCCAGTATTGGAGTCATGTGAAAAACATTATTATGGACATGGAACTAATAGTTCCCTGAATTTAAGATATTTAACGAACAGTTTTCTGACATGGAACAACTATATTGCAGACTTTATGACATGTTAGTAATGACTTTCCCCCCTTGCCGCTCCTGGTTGTGTGATTGGCATTACGGGTGACTGACTAGTGTCAAGACAAGACCTCGGGCTGAGGGTGTCTCGCCTTCTGGGATTTGATCAAGAGAAAAGTTAAATGATTTGTCATAAAGATTGGTAAAAAATGTAGCTAATGAAGTGTTTAGAAAGTTATTATAACCTTGGTTAACTTAACCCAGGTTAGGTAAGTCAACCTTGATTAAATTTGACCTAAACTGAGTTAAAATTAACCCAACTAACCCGAGTTAAAAAATAATCCAGGATAGGTAACTCAACCTTGATTAACATTGACTGTACATGTTGGGTTACCTAACCTGGGTTAAGTTTTGAGGTTAAGTTACCTAACAACGGCCAATTTCTGCCAAATTATGACAATGACCTTGAAGATGTTGACGTTGAATGATGTCCCATGACCAAACAATACATCTGACAAAGTTTCAGAAAAATTCCATCAAGGGTTGACGAGATATAACGATGGTTAAGTTACCTTACCAATTTCAAGTTCTGTAAAACTATGACATTGACCTTGAAATTTTTGTCGTTGCCAGATGTCCCATGACCAAACAATACATCTGATTTAGTTTCAGACAAATTCTAGAAGGGGTGGCCGAGATATAACAAAAGTTATGTTTTGAGGTTAAGGTAACTAACAAAGGTCAAGTTCTTCAAAACTATGACCTTGACCTTGAAAATGTTGACGTTGACAGATGTCCCATGACCAAACAATACATCTGACTAAGTTTCAGAAAAATACCAGCAATGGTTGCCGAGATAAAACAAAAGTTAAGTTTTTAGGTTAAGCTAAGTATTGTTAGTGGAATTGGACGTTGATAACTTATATACTAATTAAGTGGTGCTAAGCGAATATCAATCACACTCTTAGCACTTTAAACCTCATTTCGAATCCTTGCTAAGGTTCTAAATTGATACTGCTTTACTTGACGCTTGCTACGACTAATTGGACCAAAGCCATCAGGTAGAAAACGTCATTAATATGATTATCGCAGAACCCACCCTTTTTAATTCTATTATCGCAGAACCCACCCTTTTTAATTATATCATCGCAGAACCCACCCTTTTAAATTATATAGATGGTTTCATTATCATGTTTTACTATGATTCAGGAAATGCTTTTTCGATATAATTTCTTAATCGAATATTTAATTAATTGTAAAAGAATAAACACACCTAGATTGATAGTTAAGTTGCTAGTTAGTTATATAGCTAGAAGGTGCTTAATATGTTCGAGAACTTGGTATACGTAGACTTTTCGGTTACAACAACTTCTCCAGACTGTACAGTACTTACTAGTAAATATAATGTAGAATTTCACGACTCGAAAATATTATCAATCGATACCTGTTTATGCAACATTTTAATTTCGTCTTTTTCTGAGTTCTCAAATAATTCCAGGTCCGACAGTTGATCCAACAATACCAATCGCAAATTACGTGAACGTGGCCCTAGGTAAAACCGTGTCTATGAGTGGTCAATTTGACAGCGTATCCCCGGGGAGACTATTGGTTGACGGTGACCGAAGCTTCAATTGGCCGTGTGCTTGTACGCCTTTATCGACCGACCCCTTCATGGTGATTGATCTAGGACAACTGTACACTTTAACCCATATGTTTATTATAAACAGGGGTGACTGTTGCCGTAAGTATATGAGCTCCCGTCGTTTCACATTCGCATTGCTCATTACAGAGAACTCCTTCAAACCATACCTTATATTCTTTAAAGTAGCATTCGCACGATAATATCTGATGACAGCCTATTACAGATTGTCTGAAATTCATATTTGCGTCAGCCAATCAAATTGTCGCTTACAAAGTCGTTAGTTTATCAACAGTGGCAAAACCATTTATAAGCAAACGAATTATAGAAGCGGTGATAGCCCAGTGCTCCGATTGTGTAGGATGTTCAATTGTATCGGGTTAACTCGAGACAATCTGTTATTCCGTGTCACCAGAATTATTTCAATGACATTTACATACACAAGGACATGTAGTGGATGCAGCATCTTGTACCTTGCGACGATGTATCAATGGAAGAAAGGTCCAGTATTCTATTGATGGATAACAAATCTCGAACACAATATTTGCTAATGCAAATCGTACGTGCGTGGATTTGTATCGATGTATTGCCCAACTAGTGTCAAATCACTTCTTTTCATTTGTAAGAAAACGCAATAACGTCTGTTTTACATACACGAATAAATCAAATGATTTTAAATATAACTTAGGAATAGTCCTAATTAGCGCCTTACAACATGTCTTTTGTATTTACAGAGGAAAGACTTCACGACTTGCGGATATCATTTGGACAGACTCTATACCGTATGTATGAGTTAGTACACATTCCCGGAATGTTCGGACCACATGCAACTGTACAACTGACCGCACCTGTTACAATTCGTTACATACACATTACTATACTAGATTATGCATTTCTTACGATTTGTGAATTTGAAGTATGGAATGATTTGAATTAATTACGCTGGTAACTTATAGCTACCTATGTCAACTATACGAAAACACACTTCAGGTAATGCAAACACTTTACAATACCTGTTGACGCCAATCTTATGTATTATTTCTCCTCTGAAATATCTTTCAGTTTGTATTATAGTTTAAGCATATTAATACGTTTAAGCTGAAAGGCGACAACCTAGTTTCTCAGTTTCTCAATTCGTTGTTTAAATACATTTTTCGAACGTCACCCTCGGGTATTTAGCACTGTTAAACTAAACAATATATACCCAATTTACAGGTATCACTCAAACTGTAAGTATGGCATAGTACTTTCCATATATATACGTGAGCTGTCCCGCGAGAAAACCCATACTATTGCCTCTGCGTAATGTATCAGCTTGCGCTGTCCGTGCAGATATATCCGGGCCTAAAAATTCCGTGTCAGAGGAAAAGAGGTATAGAGTAACGATTCCTGAAACAGAAAGTCCACAAGAGGCAAAACAATGTCTGTCCGGTTTATGCTGCATGCTTAGTCTAATTCGGGATACTTTACGCAGAGTCCCCAATGTTGATTGTCTGCGAAACGGCTCATGTAGTCTTACTTGTTCTATTTCGTCCTTGACGTCGTGAGTTCTAGCAACATGTCATCTAGTAGTTCGCCGCCAAGAGGTAGCGTATTATGGGCGACTACCTTGCTATTTAATGCAATATAGACTTTTTGTGCAACTTTTCTGATAGCTTTAATTCTTTAGGTACTTTTATTATTATGTACCCTTTTTATGTGAAAACTTAACCTTTTAACCGGTTCCGAAATACAATAAATCAGCAACAGACGACTTTTGAAAATACAGAGGCAAACATAAGGAAAATTTCTATACATGAAAATATAATCATTGCATTGAAATGAAAACATTGTGGAATGAGGAAACACTGCTAATGGATTTTAAATGCGTCTCTTAACATGTTAAATAGAGAAGATCTTATGTGTATGTATGGCATGCACGTGCGACAATATTATCATTATACATGATATACATCAAACACTATGAGCACTTTGGACAGGGGCTATTCATCGTAATTTATCCGTGTGTCGAACACGCTTTGTCTTAATCTGTTGTGTAGTCGTTGTAGTCATTATTGCGGTCAAAATGACCAAAAACGTCAGTTTAATCTAGTGGCTGTTTCATCAATGGAATGAAATGTTTTAAGAACAAATGTAATTGTATTGACAAAGGTAACGTAATTAGATTAGTAACAACAGCTTTTCTTATTGAAGACATGTGAACCAGAGCACACGCAAACGGGACTATTGAAGCATATCCAACTATGGGAATCAGCGACTGTCAAAAATCGATAACTTAAGTTACATGGAATTGTAGAGGAACTTTTTAGTGTTTGCTCTATGACATTTTTATTGTGCAAAGATTTAAAAGGGCATTTATCAAGTTTACAAGAAAAATATCTCCTGAATGCAAATATATGTTTTAATGTTTTTTATCTTAATAATATGTTGGTCCATTTTAACTTTGAATATAGTCACCCACATATCCTTCTTTATTACACATAAACCGTTAAGTAAACGGCTTTTTTCCATTACTTTTTACATGTTGTTCAGTAAATATCTTCTTTTTCTAAATAAAAAGTTATCAGGGCACTTACGGCATAATGTAGTAAATTCATTTACCCTCTGTTTGACATATGTTTTTTTAAAATAAAATAATAAAACTTTGGTCCTTTTTAACATTTTCTACAAGTACTACTAACTTTTCAGCGTAAAATTAACGTTTCTGTGATTGCTAGCGAAAGCTTCCGATGATTACCGACCATTGTCGGAAGTTTTATGATGGGCCATGAATTTATTAAAATTGCACTTTTATAGAAATTCATAAAGAAAAGAGTAAAATAACAATTGTTTTCCCTTATAAACCTTTATGAGGACATGTTTGATTCTTATTAAACTGTAGTATGAGAACTTTATCAAAATTTAAGGAAAAAAATGACATTATAAACAAATTCACCGGACAAAAACCAATAAACATGATGCAATCAAAGATGCCCTTTTGGCCAGAAAAAGAATAGAAATCGGTTTGTACAAAATTGCGCAAAATATAAAAACTAATTGAACTAATCCATTTCACGAAAAAAAAGTAGACTTGAAATAAGAAAACTTTGAAATGCATTTCTCCCACTCAAATACAATGCAATAAGATTGAGTAATTGTCTTAAACAAATATACTCAGTAATATATATTTATCATATAGATATATACCTAGTTTTTTTACGAATTATTTTCAAATATTTGTTAGAAATGGACGTTACCTTTATCAGGTTCAGCCATATTCACAAATGAATTTAAACACACATTTGAAAACAACGTTAAAATAATTGAGATCGCTTGTACGAGCCATTTGAACTTTTATGGCATTGTTTTCAACTATTTTTTTTTTAAACAAAATAAAACCATAATTGATGGATCTAATTTGTTAATCGATGCTCTCTACTGCAAAGAGTAAACGCACTTATGGGGGGAAGAATAATTACAATATTGCCACTATTATTTCGTTATGAATAATCGAACAAACACCGGGTTCTATGTCGGTAACAATGTTCATGTGTACATGTTTATGAAATTAATAAAGATGTTTTGTTTTGCTTGAAAAGAATGGCTTGATTATTTTTTGATAAATTGATTTATCATAAAACCATAGTTTGATTACCCTATAATCCCTGGTTGAAGTACCCTGTGTATCTCTTTACTACCCACAGGCATCACTATCGATGTATACAAACCGAATGTAACGCAAACTTCCGGTAATTTCCGTTAATTAGCGAAATGATAACAAGAGCAGATAACAATCAAATTAGTCAATAATTAATACGGCTTAAGAGTGGTATACTGTCTCCCCTGTTTTATTACATGAGGAGCATTGTGCCATACGGTCTGAAGTTAGTATAATAGATTGTCAATTGGTAAACATGTATTATCTAATTACTTCTATTTTGAGGGAATATTTAGTTGAGTGTGATGTAATCACGCATGAACATGCTACCCGTTTTCCGACAAGAAACCGCTACTTCTAAAACCGAAATACCACTCAAATTTCTAAAATTAGAAAAAGGGAATATAGATATTCTCGTGTAAATTAAATGCATACTACACATGTATTAAACAATCTAACCCTTTCGCATATACGAAGCCTCTATATCACTCGAAACAATAATGAGCATTTAAGTCGCGATGTTAGTTCCTACAAAACGTACTAGGTTATCTAAGTACGACGGATACCATACTAAGTGATTAGACACCATTAGTAATTAAGCTGTTCTGTGCCAGAATCAAGGACAACCCTTTTTTTTTATCCATATTAAGGTTACAAACTGATACTGCTTTACGGCAGTTACTTGACACCTTTTATGACTAATTGAGAGACAGTGCAAAGCTAGCAGGCCAGGCTGCACGGATGATGCGTGGTCTACACTTGTCAAAAACACAATATACTTGAAAAACACAGAGCGCTTCTCAATTTAAATATACACAATTTGAGTTTATATGGTAATAAATGTTAAAAGTGATTATTTAATTCGCTCTGCTAACATAATCGGATCATTTCGACTGAACTCTTAAGGCGTATTTAAACCCCCTTACGTCGTTCATGGATAAACCCAATAAATAAATAGCGATTCACTGTGTTATTAATTAAAAGTACTTTATTCACAGTTAATTGTACATATAATAATGAGTATGATTGGTTACATGAATAATTATTCTATTTGCTAGAGAACTTATGTAAGTCACATTCCAGTCTCATCCATTGGGTTGTGTCACATGGATTTAAACACGCCACTTGCTCCAACAGAACGAATGGAATGAAAGTAATATTAATTTGTTTTGGTGAATGATGACACCTAGAATCATCTCGATGCTTCCTCTTTCAATTATATAGTATATTCGTGACAATACAACGCCTGGAGATTATCCGATGAAATTTTAATCATCCATCGGAAAGAAAATGTACTCTATTTTATAAAATTATATTAAAATCATTTAAATTTGTAATGTTCAAATTTACCCAGAATGTAGCATGGTAAAAGGAAATGGAAATATTTTGTTGTAAATTATATGAACAAATGTGAAACCATTTGAATATTCTATGTAAAAGAAATGTGAACTGATTAATGCGATCTCTCTTGAGAAATATGAAAGGATTTGAATTATCATTCTACATTTGGTATTACTCAAATACGGCTGGAACAGTGTTGAAGTATCTTAACTGAAAACTTTCTTTGACATCAAAGTTAGCCTCAATTTGAATACACTACTTTTGATGAGAGATGTGGAAATATTTAAGTGAACATTTTGTACAGAGTTATTTTACTTCAAATCGTCAATATCGTTCGTAAGTTACACGGTAACTAAATGATACAGTGGACAGCAAAACACGCGAGGGCATTCTGATAAAACCAACGATAATATTTAAATTAATTCAATCGACTGTTCGACATATTGCATCTTCAGATAACACTCTAATGGTGGAACAGTTTGTTCGGCGAACGACAGTAGAACGAGCACGTTAAGCAGTTTATTTTGAGGCGTCTTCATTCGATTCGTCCTCGTCTGCAATCGTGGCCGGCATTGACAATAATCGGTTGAGTTTATTATGTTCTTCGATAAAAGAAGGCGTGGTGGAATGGTACAAATCAAGTAGGCTGCCATCATGTGACCGACGACCATCCAATAGAGAATGTCCGGATATCTTTCTATGAGGGTTCACTATAGGTCGACCTTCCTGTACAGATTTCTTCCGTTCAACTGCCAGTGCCAATGATTTACGCCTGTCAACGCGAAGTTCTGCCGGTGCATTTGCCTTTAACTGCTCAAGGTCACTGCGAAGCATGAAGGTCAATGACATTCTAGGTATAAGTACATTTTTAAGTGGATCTAGGGCTTCTTCATCGATGTTCGTATCTTTTATTGTCGTGTTGACTTGAATTGTGGGATTATCTAGGTCGTACGATATTGGTGTTGGTGATCGGGAGTCCATTGTCGGTTCGTCAATCTGGAATATAATACAATATCTGTGTTACTATCCAAATCTCATTCACAAGTCCAAAGCGGACCGAATTAAATACATTTATATGCGTTTATGTACATGGATGTGATCTCTTTTCATTTGCAATTGTAGTCGAAAAGGTCGCATGACACATTAAAAGAATGTGGTAGAGTATGTCTAGCCTACCGTACGATGGGTACAAATACTTTGGCAAATATGTTGGATTCATAGTAAGACCCTTATTAATACCCGGGGAAATGACATACAAACCAATGTTTCAGTAGTTAGGAGGATATAGGCATGGGACAATGACGTTATTAATCCAGCATATCATACACATTTTACAAGTTAAAAGAAACGTGTAGTATAGTAATATTTGTCCAAACGTAGCCGAAAATTAGATACCTGGATTCTAATAGGAGGGGGGGTTTTCAGTGAAGGAGGTGGTTTAATGTCTGTACTGTCCGTGTCTTCCTCACTTTGTGGAACTTCAGTAGCTGGTAAAATGTCGTCAATCCATTTCAGTTCTCGCTGAGTGAAAACTTTATCTAAGCCTTTTCTTATGAAACATATGAACAGTACCTGAATAATGGATATTAGTACATTTATAGAAGCTTTCAATTGAATGGAATATAGTCAATAATCGCTGATAAATGCTTACTAAATAGACGACTTATATGGACTCTATACGACGAATGTATATGAGTCGTCTCGCGAGAATTGTGGTCTCTGCATAAAGTATTGTCCCGGATCAGCCTAAACATGCCGTGCAGGCTAACCCGGACAGACACTTTTCGCCCATTGTGGATTTTCTGTTTCAAGAATTACTTCATTGTACCTCTATCCCTCGGAGACGGAATGTGTCGGCCCGGTCTGATCTGGTCGATACATTACGCAGATACCATAGTGTTGGTTTTCCCGCGGGACCGCTCATATGTGTAACAACGGACTATTCCGAAGAATCTGTTTGATGACACCTTGTGTTCTTTTCCCAACTTTATTCCCTTTCATTTTTATTGTATAATTAATGTTGGTTTAACGCGGATTTGAACAATTGTTCAGTCATATAAAACTGACAGTTCACACCACAACAATAATCTCATGCGATTTAATGCTTTTCCACATAGTTTATTTGCCCATTTGAGGTCGACGAATGACGGTTGTCGCATCGAATGTTGTCAACTTATGTGCTCCTGATGTTTCTTTAAATAATATCGAAAATGGTTTGAACAACAAATAACTAAAATACTGAAATGTGTTCAGCCGAGTTATTGTGATCAGTGTCTACGATTAACTCCATTAATCCATTCCTAAATACAGCAATTATGCAATAGACGCTTTTGAAAACATATTGGAGATGATATAACAGATAGTTGTAAATGATAGTATAATTGTTGAAGAGCGGTCAATACGGTGTAACCAAAGGAGAAATTGCACGTAATGAGCAATTCCTTTTTGCCATAGTGTCTTCACAAAATGCCTATATATGAGGTTAATGGTTAAATCAATTGACATCTTTTAAAGTCCAATGTAGATTCACAATATTTTCCATGACCAATTCGACATCATACAGTAATATACAAACCATGAGAGGGAATCCTATCGAGATCGATTCGACGCTTTTGATGACCCATAATAGAGCTAAACAAAGCGTCTGTACGGCCGTAAACATGTGTACACGTTTAATAGGAACTTTACGGATATACGAATATTCGGGTTGATATTTCGCTGGCATAAACACTATCATGATTCTCTGGATTAGCTGGAAACAGATAGATATTAGTAGTACATATAGTAGCACGTAATACAAGTAATATATATAAATGATGGATATCGGTCAAATTACGCTAAATACATCCGCTGACCTGCTGATCTACAGTACTATAGTCCCTAAAAAAATCTTTTTTTGCGTAGAAATGAATGTATATCACCAGAATGTATTGAATATATAACATTGAGTTAAATGCATTGAGAATGTGTATAGGATGCACTGAAAATGATTGATTTGATCACTTTTAGTATATTGACCGTGTTTGAAAGTGAAAATAGAGAATGTTAAACACCGGTTTGTCCGGGCCCGACTTGATTCAAAATGACGTTAACTATTTTCGCCCTGGGAGGGTTTTCTTGCATAATGCATGACCCCACATTTTTGGGGGTTGTTTTAAAGCTAAGAGGTAATTCTTTTCAGTGATATATGGTGTTCTACATGAGAAACGCTTAGAAAGTGTGACAATTGAGGACTGAAACTGGTCGATTTACAAGGAAACAAAGAAGTTCTTTTTGTGTGTATTGTAACCTATAGTAATTACGCTGTTACCTCCCTTGAGTTATTCGACACCATTATTCTGTAAAAGTTGCATGAATAAAGCTGACGGTTAAATCATTGTCTTAGTGGTTCATCTTTTCCTATTGACGAATATTATAAGTACACACGGGGATAAATATAATTACTGTCATGTTTGTGTACATCAAACTGTTTCTAGAATCAAGTGATTTAATCCTTGTTTAGTCAGAAAGAAAAAAATCCTTTCTATTAAAAGACACATGTCAAAAGTCTGAGAACGAACCCCATACACGCATCTACCCTCCTTTATCATTTTCCTTTTCTCTTTCTCCTTCTCTTGCTCTCTCTCTCCACTCTCTATAATGTTGTTGTTTTCTTGAATGATAAATTACAAAAACTTGATAAATATTCACCTTGCTTCCTGTAAATCAATCTTTATTGGAGGCCCCGGACCTTAAATAAGCTACATGTATGAGCTTTCAGTCCAATCCATTTCTCCATTGTATATTAGTATGGTGGTCTAGTGGTTAATACACTGGACTGTCAATCCAGAGGTCTGGGGTTCAAATCCCGGTCCGGGTTCTAGATTTTTCTGAGGTCCTTTAAGTGTCTCCCACTCAACTAGAAGTCAAGTACTGGTCCATTCCAGGAGAAAGTGCTTCGCGTGTATCGGTGCTTTACACTGAGCACGTTAAAGAACCAAGGGGTCTTCTCGAATAGAGCTAGGGTATCGCTACCGGACTCCCTTGTATCTAATTCTGTCTCTTGAATTAAACTGCACCTGTCAGTTGTTTGTACACTATCAAATGGGCCGTCTTAACAGCTTTGGTCATATCACGGCGGTCAGTGCACCTACCCATGTTTTCCTGGCTTACCCACACCAGTACTTACACAACATTCTTTCGAAACCACTGACTACTTTCTCACATAAATCAGAGGTGAGAGGCTATGGAAAAATCGCCCGAAAGAATGTCGCCGCAACCGGGTATCGAACCCGTGACCACCATATCACGAGTCAGATACGCTACCTATTGAGCTACCCGGCCGGGCCCAAATATCATAGACCACTTGGTGTCTTGTAGTTTGTCCTTTTTTCATGATCCCCTGGAAGGATTTTGAAATATTTACCAGGGAGTTGGGTTCACGGTCCAATTAAGAGGTTATAAGTCATATGACTAGATTGTGTGCCGCTCCATAACTGCTTAAATCCTTGAAGGATTTTGACATAACTACTCAAAAATGTCATAATTATAGGTTAAATATAATATGTATATGTATACTGTTCGCTCCGTAGCAATTGAATCCCCTGAAGTATGGCAACACTGTTCAACATAGTGAGATGATGTACATTACCCATAGTACAACCAGCTTTATTAAAAGTCAAGGTCACATACCAGTTTACTGCCCCTTGTCTAGGGTCGGGACACGATTAAGATCTTAAAACATTATTAACGCTTGAACAAACACAGAGATCAATATTTTGAGGAATCACAACCAAGGGTTTGTTGAGGAATAAGAGAAAAGTCATTTCAGTTCATCTTATATAGAGCAAGACACGATTACGGTCTTAAAACAGTTAAGTTTTAACCAAAACTGAGCTCAATGTTTGAGTAATCACAAAATTGCGTTTGGTTGAGGAATAAGACAGAGACCAGTTTACTGCCCCTTGTCCAGCATCGAGACACGATTGCTCGTTCTCAGTTTTAGACTATTACATACAAGTTTAAATCGACTTTTGTAACAGACCACCAATTTGTAATGGAGTTATAGCCCATTTAAACTTAGAATTTGAGACAAATGTGAGGTCGATGACTTATGATTTTAACATGCATGTCAACTTCGAATAAGGTTACAGACCGCCAATATTTAATTGAGTCAACGCCCGTTTTCAACTTAGACTCCAATACTATAGGAGTTTAATGACGTTCAGTGATAGCTCTAGTTAATTGCAAAACAAAATGCAAATGTAAACTTTATAAGCAATAACAAATTTTACAAATTAAATCGAATTCATGAATTTGCAAGTGTTTGATTAGTTACATCAACTCATATTTAAGCATTATAATTACATTTCGATATTTGTATTCAGAAGAGTAAATGCCACTTTAAGTCAGTGAAAGGATACATATCATTATTAACTGTAAAATATGTGTAAACATGTACCTTCTAACACAAAACATAATCAATAACTATAAGTGTTCTAGTAATTCTTTAATTATTTATTGGTTAATAATGTCACAAATGAGTCACTTTTACTAGCAAATGAAGACACATAATATATTCCAATATGTGCATACATTGACGTTTCTGCGATAGAAGACTTTTAGAAAACAAAGCGGCAAGCTATTTCAGCTCAGTAAAAGAATTATACTTTAATTAAGACATTTACCATATTCCTGCATAGATGATTCTAAAGTGTTGTAAGTGGGTAATTGTTGACCTTTAGGGTTATTGCATACTATCATACGAAATGTCAGTGCCTATATGTTAGTTAGAGTATGCAATTAGACATTATTGCTTCATTTTAAAACCTTTTATACGGTTCAACGCAAAAAGACAAGACACATCCTCTGTGCATATGTTTAATCTATTAGACAATCTCCATTTACTTACAGACATTGATGAGTGCACCAATCAAACGGTATGCGATAGGTACGGATACTGCTATGAACTCACAGGATACTCTGGATGCCAGTGTAACTTTGGATTGCTTGGTGATGCTTTTCAATGTAACGGTTTGTATTTTGATTTATTATTATTTAATTAATATAACAAATTCAGCTCATGAACATATACAAGTTGGCATGTGTAAACAGTATAGCTTATGATCCAGATCAAATTGTGTATCCGCAAATACTTATCATCATCTACAGCGTTCACATTTACTGACGCAAGCTTTAAAGAAGGTTATGTACTCTTATATAAGACTCGGCAGATGAACAGGGTAATCGGAATAAACAATATTTATAATTGCTACGGACTTTTAGCACTGACGGGCTCAACAAATGCTTAACCATACATTTACATGAGCCATTCCGCAAGTAAACCAACATAATTACCACTGCGTAAAGTGTCGACACAGGTCAGCCTAAACAATCCGCGTAGTCTAACCCGTATATACATTGTAAACTTCCTGTAAATGTTCTGTTTCAGGATTATTTACTCTATACCTTTATTCTGAGACGGAAGGTGTCGGTCCGGATTAGCCTGTTTTTAAACATATAGATCACATGTTTCAAATATGTTTAATATCTAATTCAATAGTTATATACCGGGTAGTCATTTGCATGAAATAGGTATACCACAATGTTGTATCGAATAACATGTTCAAATATATACCGACACATAGGTACATAGTTTTTCTGGTTCTGTGTACTTTTGATTTGATATTGTTTCCATTAATTTATTTACTTTAATTTACTTACTTTTGAGAATTTTACTTTTAGATTATGCAATGAAAAATTGTGCTTACATGATTATTATAGTTTCCAAATAGCATAGAAACTATTTTGAAAAAATATTTTTTTGACTTTTTTCAAGAAGTGTTATCACACTGCTTGTTCGAAAAAAACACCAGTTTTTGTTGCCAAAGAATTTCTGCAAAAAAAGGAATATGAGGTTGTTCTGTTGGTTACATAGCTAGTTAGTGTGTAAGAAAAATCTAACCGGAATCCGTTGACTACCTCCATTTCAGACTATAACTTTTGTACGCAAAATCCCTGCAGTGCCAAAGCGAACTGTTCATATGTGAATGAGACATCCGTGTGTGACTGTTCTCCTGGATATACGGGCGATGGGCTATTTTGCATAGGTCTGTACTAATATTAACATACTTTGAAATCAACAGATTAGCATGTAAGCATGTGAGTTATATATATGTCTTATTATAATAGGGTTCGTTCTGCTATAATAACTCAATCAACACGATTAGCCAAAATCTAGTTCGAGGTCTTTTAATTATCTTTATATCGTAAAGATATTGTTTCCCTCTGAAATTGTATTGGACAACACATAATAAAATACAAAAACAAGAATTTACAATCAAATCGGACAAGTTGGATGCTAATAACATATGTAAATGATCATAATATCATTCGTTGATATGATGATCCTTTACATTACGAAACAACATTAAAATAGATATTATATTACAATACAGCGACGTATATCAACACTTACCAAATTGAGGAATTGAGGGAATCTATTTTTACAATCCTAATGACGAACATGTACTTTCTCACTTTCTTGTTAGCTGACATGTTCAATAGAAATAGTACACTTAGATTAGAATGAATACACATGCGTTAGTATGATGAAGATTAAGCTGTGTCAAAGAGTAGTTAAATTCAATAAATCCAAACCGAAGAATCTCGATAAACAATTCAAAATATAGCAAAACGAAACAAAGTACAAGAAACACAACTTACTTAACTGATCTGAAAGACTTAAACTACACTCCATTGCAACAACCAAAACCAGACTGAATGATATAAGATTTGATTGCTCAGAAAACATGAGCTCACCAGAGAGTGTTATCTTAAGGTGCCCACTTTGCACACTTTACCCAGGTGAATACTGTTCACCAGTGTTCACCAAGTCATTACAAAGTGACCCTATCACATTATGTTCATGGAACTAGTTTAACCTTTAAGTTCTTACCATGCATATATTCTGATATTGTTTTTATTCCCAAGATATTCACCCCTGTTCGAGTTGGGAATTAACATAGGGATTTTGTTTACGCATATCAATACATTTTAAATGAACTCCAGTAAAAGTATTGTTCAATATGAACAATGAAAATACTTTTATACAATTACGAGTATACATACTATATGTAAACCATCGGCGCCATGAATATGTCATCTCTAAATTAGACAGATTAGAAACATTAGAAATATATATGGTCAGTGGCATGCTAATTGAATGTGCTTTTTAATAATAAAAAGTGATTTGAAAGAAATACAACTAACATAACAAAAGGTTCAAGAAATATTATAACAACAATATATTGATAAGAACAAGACAATTATTATTGTGAAAGGTTTACTGTCGTTTAATGTTGAACACCCCTAATATTCTAACACATTATCATACTGCCAATAGTCTTAACTGTGGCCGTTATGAGTGCTTACTGGCGATGTTTAGCTTGTCACATATATTGATAGGTTACTGACGCCTAAATTCAGTCAATATATGGCATAGTTTCATGTTTATGTAAAAGAGGGATGTTTATTCATCACTCAGACAACTTTAGTAGCCTTTCAAACGACATACTATGGCTGGGCCTACATACATCATTATGTTGTTTTATATTTGGTGTATTCACATTTGTTAACATATTGGTTTAATCTGTTTCTCCGATCTTTAAGTATTTAAATAACATGAATTTATTTGTATCTGATGTGTAATCACATTGACTTCGCACATAGGTACGATCTGTTTCTCCATACTACAAATATATCTTTAATTATATATCATTATGTTATTTTTATCTGAGAAGTATTCACATTTACCTAACATATTTGTAGCATACGAGTATGTCTTATCGCTCTATATCTAATTGAATGTCATTGTTCTTTTCATTAAAGACGTGGAATCCGCTGTGGTCGAGTGGTTAGCGTCGGGGATTTCGAAACAGGGTGTTCCTGGTTCGATCCCAAGTCGCGGCAATTCGGTCATGGTGGAGTGCCCTTGGGCAAGTCACATTTTCTAGCCTAGTACTGGTTTGTTTACCCA
>JAUELF010037150.1:0-17232 GCA_031471495.1 Clinocardium nuttallii
ATCTTTGACAATACACTAGAACTGGTTTCAATGATAGAACTGGTTTCAATGATCAAATTACGGAGAGTCAAAAGGACCCCCAAAATCGCCCGATGCGATTCTTGTTGCATCATGGTGTTACATGTATTGGCAATGGAAAATGGTGAGTGGTAGAGCGTCGGCTTTTCGAACCAAATGTCTTGGGTTCAATTCCCGTGGTGAGCGGGAACAACATGAGCTATTTTTCCAACACAAACGCCTTGAGAAGAGATTAGGTTTTAGGTTTTCAGGAAACATACTTAGATCTTGGTTAGAATATAAACTGCAAGCTTTTTTCCCCCAATGCGAGTTATCATAAACCATATCACAAGTCAAATGTGATGAGATATCTGGTACTATTACTAAATGACATGCCAATATAGAGGACATGATCAAGTCTATATTGTTGGACAACACACGTCTAACTAGATAAAGAAAGTTCTTACCTTTTACGACCATTACAGTCGGCATCTTTAATAAATCCTGGTTTTAACACTTTCCTGAATAAAAATTCACACTTTATCTATCCTTGTTTAAACACTTTCTTGAATATAAATTCACTACTTTATCTATCCATGTTAAAACACTTTCCCCGAATTAAAAAATCCCACATTAGTCTATACGTTCTTAAACACGTTCCTGAAGTTAAACGAAGTCCCTCTTTTATCTGTATTGGTTAAACAAAATTGCCATGAATAAAAAATTCACACTTTTAGCTATCCTTCTTTGAGCACGTGCACATATAATGTTCCCCAAAACGTTTGATATAAATCTCAGAACGACTTTCTCCCCTCCCAAACGGTGTTAACATGATTCCGTCATTTCCCTTCTTTGGTTTCCTACTGTTTGTTTAAATTTTGTCCACACATTTTTCTCGTACAACCCAATTCATAGAAATATTTCAGAGAAAACAATATTTAAAGCGGTAAGACGTTAATCCATGGTCGCCTTCGTTCTAGTGTGATTCGATAACTGCCCGATTGCCTATGAACACTTCGTAACGTAATCAATGGTAACTATTTATCGCCAAAACTTGCATGTTATGTGTGCGTAATCGAATTCCAGCGGCGCTCTGTGAAAAGATAATCGTATTAGCGACCAGTGTATATCCAGACCATCCGATGTAACTGCGTTGTCAGATCTGGTTCTGCACTGTTCACCAAATTGTTGTAGAAGGTTTCATAAAATGTCTATTTATCATCTGTATTCCATTTGAGCACTATCATCAGGGACTATTAACACGAGTAGTCCCTGTTTGCATTGACTCCACAGGTAGGGTTTATTCCACATGTGTAACACTTACGCTTATGTTGGTTTTCACGGAGCACCGCTTATTTTAGTTTACGTTTGATATTTATATGGTTGGAGTCGTCTGATTTTGCATTAAAATAACAATTTAGGAGACAAAACAAAGATGTGAAAGAAAATGTAATTGTAAATTGAATACACTTGAATATTGAAATTAAATTGAATTAACTTATTCTCAAGCGCAGACGCATTTTGACGCATTTGCAACAGACGGCTTTTTAAAACATTGCGACAAAATGAAAATTACTCAGTTTTATCAAAATGTTTCCAAAAGCGTCTTTTATCGTATGTGGGAAAGGATTTAAATACTCATTTTCAAAGATTGGTCCGTTGCAGAAATGTCAACCATCGAATGCACCAGAGAAATGTTTGAATATTGAATCTAGTTATTTAAATCCCTGAAAAAGTTGAAAAAGAAAATTATAACACAGATTCATAAACTACAAAATAAGCTGAACGGTTTCTTGTGGTATGTTTGGAGCTATTTTCTGTCCCTTTTTAAACTTTTTGCAATTAAATTCAATAAAACACGCATGGTGTATTGTTTTGATACTTTACATTCCCCAAAGCTCCGTCGTGTTTTTGTTTCCAATAAAAAATACACATGAATTACACGAAATAAGCGTTTTCTCACTAAGAAAAACGGTGGCTTTATCGGTTAATTTGTGCGCACTTTGCAACATTGAAATTACTTTAACCTTTATCGTATATGCCATTTGGTGCCATATTAGCCGTCTCGCGAGAAAACAAACAGTATGTACTATGTGTAAAATGGCGACCCTGATCAGCATAAGCAGGCCGCACAGGCTTACCCGGACGGACATTTTTCGCCTGCTGTGATTTTTCTGTTTCAGGTATCATTACTCTATACCTCCGGAGACGGAACGTGTCGGTCCGGATCAGTGTGTGCGGACAGTGCAGGCTGATCTGGTCGATACATTACGCAGATGCCATTCTATTGGTTTTCTCGCGGGACGGCTCATATTTTTTCAGAATCGAAACATAAAGTAGAAAATATGTAGATCTATATAGAATAGCAATGTTGAATTATTTATCTAAAATGGAAAAAGAATAATATATTCTTTCATACGATCAGATCACGTGACAGGGATCAAACCTTCAACAGTGTTGGCTTTTTGTTTTGTTTGTTTTTAACGGTATTTCAGTTAAATCACGGCGTTTCCTGGATAAATTACCGGTACTGCTGGTGTGCTTATGCTGACACCAGCTCATTAGTCGTAATTGTTATCCAGAAAACGCTGTGATATGACTGAAATACTGTTTGCCCCTGGCGCAATACACCAAACCACAATCGTCAGAGGATCGAAGATGAGTCCTGCATGGTGAGTAAACATTAGCCGATTTACGAGAACACCAACATTGTGGACTAACCCGGACAGACACTTTTCGCCTCATTAAGATTTTCTGTTTCATGAATCATGACGCTATGCCTCTTTCTTCCTGAGGCCGAGTCCCAGTAGCTCAGTCGGGAGCGACGCGGGCTGTCAATCAAGGGTTGTGAGTTCCAACCCCAGCTCGGCCAACATTCTTTCCGACGTTTGACAAAAGTCACTGTGACAAGCGTCATCCGTCTTTCACTAATGGGCTAACAGTTTATGTGGGAAAGCAGCCAGTTGCTTGGCAAATATGTTGTGTGGAGTACTGGTGTGAGAAAACCAGGAAACATGTGAGTAGGTGAACTAGCCGCCGTGATATGACTGAAAAATGGTTGAAACGGCGTTAAACACCAATCAATCAATCCTGAGACGGAATGTGTCGGCCCTGATAAGCTTGCGCGGACTGTGTATGCTGATATGGGTCGATATATAACCCAGAGTCCATAATGATGGTTTTCTCGTGGAGCGACTCCTATTGAAAATGCATGCATGTTTATGATCAGTTGTCATGATTGCCCCCATCATAAACATTTCTCAATAAAACATGGTAAGGGGGGAGATATCTCTATCAGCGTCGAATTTCCTAAAAGTAGAATGTTCCAAGTTCAAAATTTGGCGACTCCGTTTTTCATGTAATAAGAAACATTTGAAACACTTTTATTACTAAAAGGCAAACAATGCTGATTTCAGGTGAGACAGCTCGTCACGATCTGTTACACCTGGATCTGTATTGTCTTCAATGACCTCAATATGGCGATTGGCACCGAAAGAGTGAAAACCAAACCATACCGTGTCACACATTCAAGAGAGTGAAAACCAAACCATACCGTGTCACACATTCAAGAGACTAGCACATCAATATTGATTGTTTGGTGATTTACACCGCCTTTAGCATTTCTTTCAGTTATTTCACGGCCGTTTCCTGGGTTAGACACAAGTTCTACTGGTCCATTTATCCTGGCACCAACCAGGCACCCTGACCGTCAAGGAGGGCAGCTATTACTACCATTTTTAAAATATTGAAATGACCCAAACGGGGATTGAATCAACTACCTCCCGTAACCGAGGCGAACGCTCTTCCAGTACATCACCGAAGCAGTTATTAAAGAGTACGCAGTAATATTTCTTTTTCCCAAATGACCGGTGACCCTGCGACCATTTGCATTTCGTGCAATTCGATCTGGCTATACATTGTTCGCCAGTTAGTCATGGAACATTTTTTAAAAAGAAACTTCTGCAAAGCAGTATCAATTTGAATACTTGGCAGGGATACATATGCAACTCTTAACGTTAAAGGTTGGTTGTCTTGGAGCACCTCTCAAAAATACAAGTGCATGCAATACAAGTGTATGAAATACAAGTGTATGAAATACAAGTGCATGCAATACAAGTGTATGAAATACAAGTGTATGAAATACAAGTGTATGAAATACAAGTGCATGAAATACAAGTAATACAAGTGCATGAAATACAAGTGTATGAAATACAAGTGCATGAAATACAAGTAATACAAGTGCATGCAATACAAGTGTATGAAATACAAGTGTATGAAATACAAGTGTATGAAATACAAGTGCATGAAATACAAGTAATACAAGTGTATGAAATACAAGTAATACAAGTGCGTGAAATACAAGTAATACAAGTGTATGAAATACAAGTGTATGAAATACAAGTAATACAAGTGCATGAAATACAAGTAATACAAGTGCATGCAATACAAGTGCATGAAATACAAGTAATACAAGTGCGTGAAATACAAGTAATACAAGTGTATGAAATACAAGTGTATGAAATACAAGTGCATGAAATACAAGTGTATGGACTACAGAATAAGAACATTATACCATTTCTTTTAGATCAGACCCTTACACTTTACGAAGAACGGATTTAAATGGTCAACTTAGTTTACCCTTTTCCACATATAAGAAATATTCAGAAGACTTTAAAAAACATTTATCAAAAAATAATCGATATCTAAATAGATGAAAGTGTGATTTGTAATTAAAGTTGAAAACATTGTGTCAAAAGGATAAATTCCTCATCAAGATACGTTTGTGAATTGGAAAGGGCTAAATATCGTATTAGGAAAGTTCAGAAAATGATACAATGAAACGCTAAATTTCTATTAATTAAAGTGTAAATCTTTCTCCTCTTCTTGAAATGTTTTCAAAAATATATTGACTCATCGAGTGTCGATGCAAATTTCATTCGTCGCCTTCATGGACGTTATAAATATGCAAAATATAGGCATCAGTTAAACGAAGAAAATTGGATTAAATTCTGACAGTTTTCTGTTGGTATACACTAAAAACCCTTTAATTTTTAATTAATTTGAAGCTCGCTTCCGTTTATTATATTTTTCAGTCCAAACAATCTGACGTTTTATTTCTGACTCTGAATGTATGGGACGATTTATTTTGCAGATCGTAGGCGGGTGTTAGACGACGTCACGTGATCCAGACATGATTTTCATAGTTGTTAGGGAAAAGTTATACCGTCAAATATAACTTCAGAATAACGCCCTATAACAAGCCCTATAACAAGCTACTTAAAGGGAAACAACATTTTTGTCAGAAGGTGCATGCTTCCAACTCTTATATGCCTTATTAAAACAATCCGACGTTTTCTTTCTGCGTTTGCTTGTATCAGATGATGCTTCTTTTTGCAAAACGTAGGCGTGTCTTAGACAACATCACGTGACCAAGACAATCTCTATAGTTGCAAAAAAGATCTGCAACAGACGACCTTGGAAACATATAACTTAAAACGGCATATATTCCTGAAAATGAAAGTATAATAATTGAATAGAGAAATAAGCATTTTGGCAGAAATAGACACCTGCCCAGTAGAAGCAATTATTGTTCAATACTTTTCAAACATTTCACTTTAATTATAAAGATTCTCCATTTCGTTTGCCCTGATGTTTTGAAGTATTTTTTCCAGGTACACGATAACAAGAACCAAAAACCAAATTGGAAAATGTTTGCGGCAATATATAAAATACAAATGTAAAAGTGCATAAAGAGACATTCTATTGGTTGAACGAACTGTTATTAATGTAATTTTCTAGGAATTGCAACGATACTCGACGGTCACTATTAAACGGACCAGACCAATTCAAAACATTTCACGCCATCGTGGCGGCTTTATCAAAACCCGCGTCACAATAAAAAACAACCAGTATAACAGTATTTTGTCGAGTTATTACGTATTATGTTCATCCCCTTTATTAAACATGCAATTACTTGAGCCGGTGTCACCCGTCGTCTAATCAGGCTCTATACTGTTGATAGTTCAACTCAGCATTTATATCTTGAAATGCCTAGAATTAGCTTTGGAGTCTTCCAAATACAGAGCTGGACAAGCTCATTATGAACATTCAGCACCGAAAGAGTTAATTTTGGCTAAACTCTATAATCAACTAAAGGCATAAGTCAGAACCTTTGATCGTGTCCCTATCTTTACCACAGTTGGCGTAAAGAAAAGTCTTAGACTGTACACGAAGGGAGCGTGCATCTGAACAGACTGGATAGAATCTCATCTGTTCACATTTCAATGGAATTTCTTATGATGAATGCGACTCATCACCGAATCAGACATCAGTAGACACCCAGACGGTTTTTTTCTGTATATTTTTTTTTCTTTTGCGCAGTTTCTTTTTTGTTCTTCTCTTTTTCAAAAGCGTCCATTTAACGTCTATAGAATCAACAACAGAACGGACTATAGCTGTTTCCAATTGACAGATCGCTTTTTGATAAATAAATTGTATTTTGATGTCGTAATTCATCATTTAATAATTGAGTTAGTTTATATTTTGCGCGCTTGATGTAATGAACTATAAACTGGTGTTTATCTACCACCAAAAATGTGGGCGATAATACACACGCCACAACAAAACCCACTTTCGTTTATATAAGATTCGTTTCTGATAGGGCGTTATGAAATATCACTCTTTAATTGATGAATGTGCCTAGTAACGCGACCCTCTTGGCGTTGCAACATTAACCGTGTCATGTGAAGAGCATAAGTTTGTGTACTCTGAAGATCAAATTCAGCCTGTACCCTCTTTATATGATCAGTTTTATCCCTGATCCTAATCTTCTTTGAAGGATCCAGAAATATCTTGAACAAAATCATTCAAGATGATTTTTATGCATCATTTAATTTAGATTCCGTCGAGATATGATGTTTATATCTGGATACTATGATAACACTATCTTAAGAGACAGATGTTTGTCCCATGTCAAAACATTTCTGAAGACACCGAATATTTCCTATTAAAATGTCAGGTTAACTCAATGTAACTAAAATTCACACACATGTCATATTTTACAATTCCGATATTTAATACACTTTTAACAATTAAGAAAGAGGAAGAGTTAAATAATTTGCTACATGTTTATGTATTATGTCTTTGATAGGCGAACTAAGATATTTTTTTCCCAATCTATTTGATATATTCGTGTGTCCATTGGCTGTACTGAACGGCAAGTGTGAAAAACCTTTGGACAAGATTGATGTATTAGCCTTGTTCAGACTTGTTTACACGGGTGTCAATAATAAGTATTCGGTCGCCGTGGTATTATAATGATAATAATGATATTTATAATAATAAAGGCTTTATTTAGAGCGGACCCTCATTTGACATAGTACATGTATGCAATGTAGTCTTCCATGAGGGCATCAAACATAAACAAAATGAAATGAAACATTAACAAACGTGTGTTACATATGAACGACTCAATGTTACAATTAAACATACATATATAAACATGGACTTAATATTGATATGTCTATTACCGTATCGTAGAACAGCCACAGATAAAAAAAATAGTTTCATGAAAAACAATTATACTACAGTTATCGTCGAATTAAGATTAGTTTATCCAACGTAAATATTTGGACTTGAAATGCTGAATAGACGTTGAGTTTTGAATATTAAAGGAATGGAAATTCAAACTGATGAACCGAACAATATAAATGCATTTCGATATATTTCCAAGTTAGGTCTTGGTGTATATAACTAAAATGAAGTGGGTGAACGTAAGAGTCATACATGCCTATCAGACGTAAAAGTAAATGATGACCTTGGGTTATCCGGGGCATTTCCACGTAATGTTTTAAACATTTGAATGGCTTTCTGATAAATAACTAGTTCGGGAAATGTCATCCATTTAAGTTCAGCAAACATTAAAAATGAAGGGTTGTTAAAATCAAAACCAAGCAGCCCTTTTCTAAAGTTTTACTAGTTTCTTTTCAAGATTATGTGTGCATCTTCCCCAGATAACACAACACACATCAAAATGTGGAAGTATGCAAGTATTATAAAAACGTTTACGATTGTCATTTGAGAGAAATAAGTTGATTCGTGATACAATATAGAGACATGTATTACATTTATTTATTGCATTTTCAATGTGATCACCCTCCGAAAGACGGTTGTTAACTGCAATACCTATAAATTTACCCCATGAGCAAGAATTAACTTCTGAGTTATGATATGGAATTCCTTGATTATTGTTTTAGCAATCTCACGATTGTTATGTCTCGAACTGATAAACATTACTATTGATTTATCAGATTTAATGGACACGTGATATAAGTTGGCACCATTGATCTACGTGTAATAAGTCATTTGAAAGTGAGGCAACAACTACGTCGATATACTTTCTTTGAGTTGACAGTGTTGTGTCGCTCAGGAAATATATCAGCAACCGAATGTGGTCGAACTAAGGGCAAATCATGAATGTAGATCAAGAATAGTATCAAACCGAGGACAGAACCCTGGAGCATGCCGGCTACAACTTTCCCGGGGAGTTGATTTTTCCTCAGAGATAAATGTGTTTTGAATTATATAATTAAGATACGACTTAAACCAGTCTATAGCATTATTACATAACCCATAATTAGTTTTTGTAGTAATATATCATGGTTTACTAAATCAAAGGCGTTTGATATGTCAAGAAATAAAGTGCCAACAATTTCGTTTTTGTCTATACATGTAGCTGTGATCCAGTCATATATAATCTTTATAAGAGTCGTTTGACAAGAGTGATTTTCTCAAAAGCCCGAATGTCTATTATAAAATAACTTATTGTTTTCAAGGTAAGTCTTTAAATGCTTACTCACATGTCTTTCAAAGATTAATGAAATTTGCCATTTTGAAAGCTTTGGAAAATTTATTTGCATGGAAACTACAATTTAACATGTTTGCACGTATTGGAGCTATTAAAGAAACATATATCGTTAGGTATTTGGCATTTAAATTATCTACTCCAGTGGATTTTGAAGTATCGAGGAATTTGTGTTGGCTTTAAACAAATTATACTGATACCAAAGGTATGGTAAAGTTTTCAACATTAGAAAGCTTATGTTTAATTGTTGTAATGAAGGAATCTGATGGTGTATACGTTATTGCTTTGTCAAAAAGAACAGTTTGGTGTATATTACAGAAGTGTGTTTTGAACAGATTAGCAGTAATAACAGAATCAGATATCAAAATTCCATTTTCATCATTAAGACAAAGTGTGTGCGTATCACTATTTAAACCAGATAACTCACATATACTTTTCCATAGTAGTTTAGGATTTGTTTGCGACAACTCAAATGATCATTACAATACCCATAGTTTGCCTTGTAGACGATTTCCTTAACTCTTTGTCTCATAAAATTATAATGAGGAATATTTTGTTTCTTATGATAGTAATTTCTCTTATTTATTGCTTGTAATATGCCAGGATTGAACCGATTTGGCTGGGTTACTTTATTTATCCCTTTTCTTTTGAGGGGTGCATGTTTTTGTTAAATTGAGGTAACGTTGTTTATGAATAAATCAGTGCATTATCTGGATCATCATATGCAGTTAGTATTGACCAATGCTGATTTAAAAGGTCGACGAGAAAGTCATCCTCACTGAACTTTTTAACTGATCTGTATGATATGTGGTTATGAAAAGGCTTTTTAATCATATTATGATTACACTTTCTTGTAATCGCAACTTGAACTTGGTCACTTAAAGCATATGAAGATAGGTTTATTTCAATAATATTTTCTGGTTTATTTGTAAATACATGATCTATTAGAGTTGGTGTACGGTCTTTGATTTTGTCCCCTAAAATGATTCTTTCTTTGTTTTCATTTAATGATTTATCCAGACTATCAGAATAAATATCCACCCATTCTACTTTAGATGGTGGTGGTCTGTAAGAATAATAAAGTAGAATTGGCTTTGTGTTGAAAAAAATTAAACTCTAACCACAGAGATTCTATATTCTCTGATTCTAGAATGAATAACCAGGAATAGAGAGCTGACCATCAAGTAAAATGTTTCAGAAATACACCAACATTCAATACTGAAGTGTTGTGATAGAATAATATAATCTGAAATTTTCATGTAACTTTGGAAGAACATAGAGAATGTTGAGATGCACAAAATGAAGTCCTTTAACTAATATTCATGACTAAATATCATCTGTGCGTTATGGCTGTTCCAATGAATTATTGGTATCAGGGTTTTACACATCATGTAGACTAACATCATTTGAACAATTATTGATATCAGAAGAAGCACTATTATTTACAGTGTGATCCATTATTGGTACTATCATTATTTACAGAAACAACTAATACTGTCAAAACTAGTAAAACTTGCAGGTAAAATGGAACAAGTGGAACCATTTTCAATATCGTTAACTACAGTGTTTTCAACAGTTAAATTAGTATTGCTTAAACTTTTAAAATTAACAGGTAAAATGGAACAAATGGAACTAATATCACTATCGTTAAATACAGTGTTTTCAACAGTTATAACTGAAATAGTGTGACACATGGTGTAAAACCCTAATGACAAACACATCCGAAGAGGTCGTCAAACTGCTTTGAGATAGCTAAGTTAAAACAAGAAAAACATTGATTTGTAATTTTGCTAGTCGTAAAATCCCGATGGGCGGTTATCTCATGTGCCATTATCTCATAGTTTCGGTTATATCATTGTTTCGGTTATCTCATTGTTTCGGTTATCTCATTGTTTCGGTTATATCATTGTTTCGGTTATATCATAGTGATGGTTATCTCATTATTTCGGTTATCTCATTGTTTCGGTTATATCATTGTTTCGGTTATCTCATTGTTTCGGTTATATCATAGTCATGGTTATCTCATTGTTTCGGTTATCTCATTGTTACGGTTGTATCATAGTGTTGGTTATATCATAGTGCCGGTTACTATATAGTGTAGTTCTAACAATAAATGTAAAATCACCACTGAAGAAAATAGTTGAAATCACAGGCAGTTTTTATTTTATATATATTTTTTTATAATCGGAGCTTTAAATCTATTTTTTTGTTAGTTATATCACGACGACAATTCTTTAATTAATGCTACCCGGGTAAACAAACCAATAATAAAGGCTAGGAAATGTGCGTTGCCAAAGGGCACTACACCATGACCGCTGCGAACCCGACACGCCCGGTTCCCGACGCTTACCAATCGGCAAGGAATAAAGCCAGTAGAAACCACATTATGTGGCAAGATAAAAGCGACTAGCGATTTGATGTGTCAATGCATATTTCTGCGCACATTGAAGACTCCGGCGTGAAACCAGCTAGGCGAGCGGTATACTAGTAAAACATGTGTGACCCCGTAAAGGGACTAGATAGATGGATATCGTTATAAAGAACAGTAGTGTACCAACATGTACCCCCGATGTTGGGCCTTAATGCATCTGTTTACAGTCAATACTGAAGCGAGCCTGTGAATCCGAACAGTCTTACCGGAGTCTTCACTGACCGTTTACATGTAATTTAGTCCTAAGTTATCTCATAGGTCTTACTATAAAAACAGAATATCTTTGATAGATTTATCATCGATATTAGTAACCACATTATGTGGAAATACGTAATCTTCGTCTAGCGATCTATAGACTGTGTACAGTTTAAACCCAGGGGAGTCTGTGCATCCGCATAGTATCACCTGAACCTTCACTGTCCGTAGAAGTGAAATGGGAGACATCGGTCAGTTATCTCCCTTTAATACTCTCTAAATCTAGCTAGGTCCTATCATTTGGTTTCCTCTGTTTTTATCATTGGTTTCTTTGCACTGGATGGTGTAGTTATAATTGCATTTTCTTGGCCAACTGTTATGAGATTGATTAGTAATTCCTCATTTGTCTTCTGTAAACACTGCTATGTAAATTTTCTCTTTTGAATCATCATTTTAATTAAAACATTTATGATTTATGTGTACAGAGTAATAGCAATATGTCATTGCGAAATAGCGATAAAGACAAAATATTTCAACTAAAAGGACCTACCAACTATTTGGTCTTCCTTTGTCTTTATCTGACAAGGGAGATAATATAAGTATCACTAATGTCCCTCGTTCAGTCCTAGATTCACCGTTTTGGCAAACAACTGGACGTTTTAGTCTGACTAGTTTAATGCCAGCATTTTAGATGATGTCAAAGCCGAGTGGGTCCATACGACCACAGATGTCTAGCCACGACTGATATGTTTTCGCATGTCTATGATTAATTTATTCACGGACGCAGACGACACTTCAACATGTTGAAACTCCGGATTGATACATACGTTTTAGAAAACAATGTGAGAAAAAGTGATTTGTAATAATCTGTCTGATATAAATTATTCTTTAATTTGTGTATAAAGTGGTCATCCTTTTTCATTTAGAAAAGTCGAATTTATAAAACAGATAAGTGAAATATTAATTTAGTCACGGTCCGGTCACTTCATGCCTTTCTCGCACCAATACTCAACAACAACGTTCTTATGCTACAGCATGTCTGGAATTAATTTATTCCCGGCCGCAGACAATTGAACATGTCGAAACCTCGGATTGATACAGACATGTTAGAAAACAATGTGAGAAAAAGTGATTTTAGCCGTCCCGCGAGATTACCAACATTATGGCATTTGCGTAATGAATCGATCCAGATCAGCCTGCGCAGGGGGGTAGAGGTATAAAATAATGATTCCTGAAACAGAAAATCCACGAGGATGTGAAATTTGTCTGTCCGGGTAAGCATGCGCAGCATGCTTAGGCTAATCCAAGGTCGATACTTTACGCATAATGAACACTATTGGTTTACTCATGGGACGGCTCATTTGTAATGAATGGTCTGTCTGACTTTACATATGCATCAATTTGTGTATAAAGAGTTAATCCTTTCAATTTTGAAGAGTTGCACTCATTAAATAGATAAAGGAAATAGTAGTTCAGTTTTGTTATTACGCCCCGGTCACTTACTCATCTATTTCCGCTGGCTTTCTCGTACAAATAATCCACACAAAGTTCTATCAAAACAAATTGCTACTGACTGAGTTGCATATGAATTTGCCGATTTCTTGTAATAGCCGTCTGTAATCTTGGCGGTCGCTTAAAAATATTGTTAAGAGAGACGAAATTGCCGATAAATACAAAAACAAAATCCTTTAAAATATGTGATACACCCTGTCACAAATTCATAGAACCAAGTTTACGATGTTCAAGATATCTTCAATTTATAAAAATGCGTCAAGCTTATTCTAGAATTAACGCTGACATAAATACATTGTACATACAATTTCTGTAATAATTCCTACATAAATACAAACAACAAAATCTCTTAATTTGTCCACATTGTTTCACCATAAATGAACACGATGATACAAAAAAGTCCCATGAGAGCAGAAAAAACACAACTATGTTGTAAAGTTTCCCAATATTTTGTTCCCCACTAACCAACATTTAGCAATTTACACGCTGAACGCTCCATTCCGGGTTTTTTTTCTAGTTCACACATAAAATAAATTTGCAGCATACGACTTTGAAAACGTTAAGGCTAATATGTTAAAGTATAGTTTTCGAAAAATGTTGGAAACATCGTGACAAAAGCGAATTGCTGCTTTTGTAAGCATGTTGTAAAGCCTCGTCTGCTGCAGATTCATTAAAATGCGTTAAATTAATCATGATCAGACTGTGTCTAGGCGGGTACTGTTCTGGTTCTAGAATGGTCGCACATTCCGGACGGTTTGTATTTCGTGCTACATTCCCATGTTTAGAAAACAATTGATCACGATTTTAATGAATGAATTTTACGCTAGAATAATAGCCTGACCGAGAATTGAGCGAGAGATCTTTGAAGGAATTATATGACACTCAATTGCGTTCTCTTAACTCCCTCGCTGCCATAGACAATTAAAGGCTTTTGCAAATAATGATGATTCGGGGGAGACAGCTTGTAACATAATATGCACTGTTTGCCACTTAGACATTACACTTTACCGAATTTCTTGTTGGACGAAAAATTGAGTGGTCGAATTGTAAACATGGAAGAGTCGACTTTGTGAAATTCGGCAGTAAAAGCGTTAACCAAATTACAGCATTATATACAGACGACTTTGCAAATATCAAGGCAATACTATGGACAAAAGCTATAACTGAAAGTATCATTGAGCCATTCCACGAGAAAAAACAATATTATGGCCTCTGCGTAATATATCAACCCATATCAGCCTGCGCAGTCCGTGCAGGCTTATCCGAACCGACACATTCCGTCTCAGGAGGAAAGAGGTATAGAGTAATTATCTCTATACATGTATATCAGAATATCCACAGGAGGCGAAACGTGTATGTCAGGGTTAGCCTGCGCGGCATGCTTAGGCTGATCCGGGTCGATACGTTACACAGAGTCCACACTGTTAGTTTTCTCGTATTACGGCTCAAATATCAAATAGAGTTGAAAACATTTCAATGGTGAGTATATGTGTTAACAGTCGTCTGAAGTATGTGGAAAAGCGTTACCATAGAACCTCGTCGAACATTTGAGCAGAGGCCACTATGTTGGTTTTCTCGCGGGACGGCTCATTTTTATACTCGCTTGTGATAATAATTGTCTTTATATTATATTTGGGAGACGACTGTTTTAAATATTATATGGAAAATTGGAAATAAACTAACTTGCAATACAGTTTAATACATTGTTAGACAATGTTGAGCAGTTTCTTCATTTCCAACTTGTTTAATGAAATGCTGCAGGACTAGAGGAGGGCTTTAAACATCTAAATAAAAAACACTATATGTTAGCAAATGACATAATGCTTTAAAGACAGTTATAATAGTACTTATTGTGTAACGGTAACGTTTTCTTTTAATAACTTATATTTTGTGTGTAAAAATCATAAGGAGTTGGCTGAGATCCGTTGTCAAAGAAAGGGGAAAATTAATGTAAAAACATTGCTTTTAGAATATGGAAAAACCCAGTATCGGACATCTGGTTTGCAAATAGACAATTTCCACGAAAACAAACTTTTAAAGTATTTAAGAGGCATTATCCATTCCGCTTAAATTCTAGTACGGTTGAACGATTTATTACAACCTTTACCAATTATATACTGAAGGCAAGTATCTTTTAACCTAATTGAGAGCGTCGATGAACGGTGTAAAGCCAATCTCATTAACATCGGACCAAAACACTTCTATGAAACAGAACATCCACGAATGTGCGAGTTTATATCTAGTTTTAATGCGATTGGTGTAAAACCAGATCGGTCTGTGCATCAGCACATTCTGATGAAGGTTCACATTGGTCATGTATTACTTACACAATGTCACTGGACGCGCTTGTCAATTATATAGGACTCTGATAAGACGAAGACGATTTACAGCCTGATCTGAAACTATACTATACAGATTGATTGATTAATTGGGGTTTAACGTCGTGTTTAACAATTTCTCAGTCATATCACGGCGGCCAGTTCACCTACCCAAATGTTTCCTGGTTTTCTCACACAAGTACTACATACAACAATCTTCCCAAGCAACTGACTGCTTTCCCACATAGACTTGGCCTATTGGTGGAAGACGAAAGACGCATGTCGCATTGACTTTTGTCAAACGTTGGTAAGAAAGTTGGCCGAGCCGGATATGAACTCACAACCCCATGATTGACAGACAGCCCACGTCGTTACCGACTGTGCTACCGGGGCTCGGAAAATGAGCCGAATTACGAGAAAACCATCGTTGTGGGCTCTGCGTAAAGTATCGACCCGGATCAGCCAAATCATTCTGCGCAGGCTAACCCGGACAGACACCTTTCGCCGCCAGTTGATTTTCTGTTTCTGGAATCACTACTCTATACATCTAACCCATTGAGATGCGCCGACCCGGACTAGCCTGCTGATCTGGGTCCATACATTACGCAGAGTCAATACAGTTGGTTTTCTCGAGGATCGGCTCACATGTCAATATGTACCTTTTCGCACTGACGGACTTTACTGTGCTGGTGGGAAAGACCACCTCTGTGGTGGAGTGGTAGAGTGTCGCTCTCGAGTACGGGATGGTCATAACAAATACTTCAAAATGGTAACAATGGCTGCCATCCTTGACGATCAGGGTTGCGCATTACGATAGACCGGCTGGTGTCAGGATAAAAGGACCAGTAGAAGTGTTAAATTACTAGTGAAACGTCGTGATATAACTGAAAATATGTTGAAAGGGGGCGTCAAACACCAAACAATCAATCAATCAATCAAGCAATACTAGCGACAAAGAAAGACGCTGCACAGATAACGCGAAGGGGATTATTGAATAAAAGGGCCTGTTTTGATACAGCGCAGTTCGAAATGATTTGAAACGTTATACCGTCTGCATGTTGTCATATGATGTATGGGACCGTAACTCACTCCTTGAACAAATATAGATAAATGAAAACACACGGGTGGAGCTCTGTGCGAAAACCAACCTTAAAGTATTTGCGATCAGTATAGATTCAGATCAGCCCGCGCTCATCGCAGCAATATTTTACATTGTTTGTCAAATAGTCATAAAAGGTTTTAAATAAACTTCCGTAAAAACATATCCATGTTTTTTTAGGGATACTCCTTTTACAGATCTGAGACGTTCCACGGGAAAACAAACAGTATGGACTCTGAGTAATGCACCGATCCAGATCAGCATGTGCAGTCTGCGCAGGCTAATCAGGGCCGACACATTCCGTCTCAGGGGGATAGAGGTATAAATTTATGATTCCTGAAACAGATAATCCACAGGCGTCGAAAAGTTTCTGTCCGGATAAACCTGCGCGGCATGCTTAGGCTGATCCGGGTCGATACTTACGCAGAGTTCACAATGTTTGTTTCCTGGAGCACCGTTCATATTTCATCCCCTTATTAACCCTTAGCCTTATATAGACGCGATCTGACAGCTTTTAGAAAACATTGTGACAAATGAAGAAATTGCTCTCACGAGCAATTTCTCCTTTTGCCACAATGTTTTCCACTTTAGGTTATCCATTCAATTAAAAAGATTTTCGCATTTTTTGACAAAATATATTCAAAATCGTCTGCTACAGCATTGTCGTATGAGGGAAAGGGTTAAACGTAGGAAATATAAGAGCACTGAGACATTATATATATAGATATATCCGCACAGAACGATACCCGGTTGCGGCGACATTCTTTCGGGCGATTTTTCCATAGCCTCTCACCTCTGATTTATGTGAGAAAGTAGT
>JAUELF010037258.1:0-17231 GCA_031471495.1 Clinocardium nuttallii
TAATTAAATTTAATTGCGCGCTAAATGACCTTAGCTGTCGATGCGCCATAAAACAATATACATTCATTCATTCAGATCAGCACGAACATTTATTAAGTATGGTCAATTTTTACACAAAGTAATATAACCTTACATGTTCATTTAAGTAATATTTGAACAGTGTAGATCTTGATCCGACTCTTAATGCACATGCTGATCTTGATCATGATGTATACTGTTTACATACAACAAACGTGTACAGTTTCCTTGCGGACGAGCTCCTGTAGGGTTTCAACAGAGACAGTTTCGCTGATTCCATAATATTTTAAATAATGTATATTGAATACGATTACATAAAACCATAGGGGCCTAGCACGCTATTAAAGAAATGCATACTCTATTTTATATAGACAGAATAGAGTAAACATATGTTCAATCGGCGCCCTATACCAAAAAAACACCTTATCTAAAGAATATTTGCTAGTAAGAATATGTTCGTAATGGGAGGGAAAATAGGTTGAGGGAGCATTAGAGACACAAACAGAACACGAATTCGTGATCATGAATATCAAATAGATAAGTCCCGTCACCAAAAATTGGGGTCTTGTCACACATATGCGAAACGCCCACCTCTCGAGGCTTAGAGAGTATTGAGATATTCTCAGAGCGTTTTCTGTCCGTCTATTTATATGTAAAATAATCCTAGATGTAGGTTCTTACAAAAGAAGAAATAAAACCGTACTGCTTTTACGCTAATTTACATCTATATTATCTATATAAAGCCAAAACGGCGCTACTCCAGGACCCCAGTTCGCCTGATTTGACACAATTGTAAGTCTCGACAGACTATTTGCAAAATGTCGTCTTTTTTACAAACCATCTCGTGATTTGAATGCATTATTTTCTGACAAATATTTTCCCTGACAATTGCATTAAGATTGGATTCGTGATAATAAAGCGATAGAATAAATGCATTTTGCAAAAAAAAAGACCTTTTAAATAGAAGTTTAACGGGGAGAGGGGGGGGGATAGAGATTGTTTAAAACATAGTTCGAGAAAACCAACAGTATGGCATATATGTAATGTATCGACCAGATCAGCCTGTACTATCCGCGCAGACATATCTGGCCGTCACATTCCGTCTCAGGGCGATAGAGGTATAGAGTAATGATACCTGAAACAGAAAATGGAAAGTGTCTGTCTCGGTTAGCCTGCACGGCATGCTTTAGCTGATCCGGCTCGATACTTTATGCAGAGACCACAATGTTGGTTTTCTCGCGGGACGGCTCATATTTAAAATGTATGTGGCAGTGGTAGCTTGTGATCATTCAGGCCATTTGTTGTCAGTTTCAAATCCTGACAGGATATTGACAGTTTACCTGACTGAATAACAGTTGATTGTAAAATTATATTTCTACTCTTTTGTGAAACTGTCGAAATACTTTCCCTGCAATTTCCAACGCCATAGAGGCACGGGTTAAATAATTACAAGTCACTTTTATAAATGGTATTTATAATGGAACGATCGGGAATAGAACCCAACTCTTCTGCTCAAATGGCGTACACTCTTTTACGACTTAATCGATTATAATGTTTTGATAAATACTTTAACAAATGCGTTCTCTTTATAACTTATTATTTCTTTGTTAATGCATACAAATTCTATCCTGTAAGACATATTACACGACCACCATGGACTATGGACTCAGCGTAATGTATTGACCCAGATCAACATGCATAGTTCGCGCAGGCTAATCAGGGCCGACACATTCCGTAACAGTGGGATAGAGGTATAGAGTAATGATTCTTGAAACAGAAAACTCACATAAGGCGAATAGTCTCTGTCCACAATATTGGTTTTCTCGTGGAACGGCTGTTTATATGTCTCCCCCGATCGACTACATTTGGAAACATTCTAGAAAAGATTAAAATAGTGATGACAAAAGAAGGACCTACACATGGTAACGAAACAGTGTAGAATCATCGCATTGTGGAAAATACTTCATCAGCAGGACCATAGTTTTTTCGAATAGTGTCCGCATTGGAAATATCTAAGTGTTTTGTACCTCATTGAAAGGGTTAAATATAACACAAGATGGAATTTTCATTTAAAATGGATATTTTATTTATTGCAAGAAGTGTTTTTCGACAAGATAATAAGCTATGCATACCTTTTGACAGACATTAATAAATACATTACAACATATCAACTATATTATTACGAGTTCGTGAAACAAGACATATCATTTACAAAGGATAAAAGAACGGTGTTTATTTAACTAGAATATCAAAACAAATAAACAATACATAGACCTATGAGCCGTCCCGTGAGAAAACTAACATATTTGATTCTGTGTTAAGTATAGACCCGGATCAGCCTGAGCATGTCACGCAAGTTAATCCGGACAGACACGTTTCACCTCCTGTGGATGTTCTGTTTCAGGGAGCATAACTCTATACCTCTGTCCCCCTGAGACGGAATGTGTCGGCCCGGATTAGCCTGCACGGAATGTACGATTTGTGCAACATGATTTATAATGCAGACTAGAGTAACTCATTGTGCGGTCAGGCAAGATAAAACAAGATACTCCCAGAGAAGAAGATATTAAAGTTTTAACTATGCAAGTACAATTGCTTCCAAATTCAGCAAAAAAAAAAAAATGTTGCGTGTTGGAGCGATACAGTCTTTATACGAAATATACTCGATTCGCTTATTCCATTTACGCATGTGCAGTAGACGACTTTTGTAAACATTGTGGCAAAAGGAGAAATTTCTCATAATTATACTAAAATTTATAGAGATTTCAATATATATCTATTTGTATAGCTGTTTCCAAAGCCGTCTGTTGTCGAATTAATTCATGTTGTACTTAAATTATTGATGTTGATGAGCTAGTAAACAAATGCGAGGCATTTAAGAAAATCAGGGGCCAAGTAAACAGAATAAAAAAAATACGTTTCTATTTTCTACGAAATTGTGAATGTGAGACTTCCGTTTAGATGACCTGAAAGATAACCCTAATTATAGCACGTGAATACATCACATCATTGACAGCTTCTATGCACTGAAAGTGTATTTTTATAATAAACTTTATAGCATTCTGGAAAATGGAGAAATTGCTCATCAAGAGCCATTTCTTTTATTGCCTCAATGTCTTTAAAACTCGTCGGCTGCAATAACATCTACATGTGGAAAAGAGGGGTTAAATCAATATTTATCGAAACATTACAACAAACCTTCAAAACATCTTTTAGAAATAGCATTATCATAACTTTTCAAAATCAATACTGCTTTTTGAGGTCATGCATTATGCAAGTAAGAATTCATCAAGCGAAAATGGTGCCCGGACAAAGCCGGTATTTAGCATTCTCTATTTTCACTTCCAAACAAGTTCAATATACTAAAAGTGATCAAATAGAGCACTTCCAGTACATCCTATACACATTTACAATGAGTTCAAACCCCATGTCATATATTTAAAGCATTGTATTTTTACCAGGGCATTTACATTAACGATTAATCGTAATAATGACTTCTCCTCTCATGCTCAAATATGGTAACAAGTTCACAAAGTAACATCATAAAGCCAGGTGCGTGATCGCAACGCGAAAAAATGCAAACAGTTTTTTTGATCAATCAACTTAAAGGAATCTAATAGAGGGTCACCAAAGACACATTACTATACAATTATTCGAAAACTGCTCAAATACTGTCAGCGGAAGAGGAGATTTTCAAAGTTTAAAAATATTTCAATATAATGCATAACAACTACACCTCTGGCGGCCATGTTGTCTATAAATTAACACGGATTTTAAGAATCTGATAGAGGGCCATCAACGGAACATTTATTTATAGTAATTTAAAACCCGATTAGATACATTCGGAAGAGAAGAGTGTTAATGTTTTCACTATACCAATATAAGACACTACAACATGGTTGACGGAATCTGATAGAATGTTACCCAAGGATCATGTCTATAAATAATTTGGAAATCTGTCAACCAGTTTGGGAGAAGATGTTTTAGTTTTCGTTTTCCATGCAAGCCAGAAATCTGAATTTGTTACAAAATAATTGAAGGAGACTGAGAGGTTGCTTGCAGTAAAATTTCATCCAAGTTATTTGTAACTGAGGAAAAAACCTGTTGACGCACATTTGACAAAGGGCGTTCTCAGGCAGGTGAGCTTCAAACAAACAGTTACATACATGTATTGAAGCCATCAATCTGAAGAACTTGGCCCTCAATTTTATTACGAGGGGTATTCAATACATTATGTCTTGGATCAAAGTTAAATTCATACACTCGGCACGTTTTAAATGTGATCTGAGGTAATTGAAATACATGTATACATATAAAGAATACTAGGCTGTATACAGATTTCACATACCCATATAAAAAGGGATAACATGACAAAACGCAAAAAAACACACATAACAAACAATATAATAAGAACCCTCCTCCTGATGACATTATGCTGCTCAAATTTCACTTCGAAGGTTCATATAAGTATATAACCTGGACGTAATGCAGAGCGCCCGCTTCTCGTAAGGGATGTCGTGGGTTCCCTGCCATCCTTGGCGCTCAGTGTTGCGGGGTCAGCATGACGACTGACTGGCTGGTGTCATGATAACTGGACCAATAGTACTTGTAACTTACAAAGGTAACGACATGTTATAACTGAAATATTGTTGAAAGCGGCGCTAAACACCAAACAATCAAATATAAGTATCATAGTGTATCACATTGTCAAGTATTATTAGAACGAAGCGAGGACTGTTTGTATGATTAGAATTTCAGTGCATCGGATATTTTGTTCACGTCATGATATGAACGTATTCCCCTTTGCACATATACACACACTTTTGGAGTCAATGTTTCCACTACATAAATGCTACAAATATGCTACCCAAAGTATAGTGTGACTTGCAGAACCAATGCCACTTCTTGTAGCACAGCGCTTACCCGAAAGTGTTTCTCTTTGGCAAGGGTAGTAATAAAACAAACCAGGTGCTTCAGTCAGGTGAATGAGGTGTTCTACCTGAATATTATTTTCTTGTTGGTGAGCACGAAGTGCGGGGTGATCTATTGTTAGCACTTACCGGTAGGCGTCGTCGTTCAAATTGTCCTATACTAATGAACCAATGAACCAATTTCAAAATAATTTCACTACAGGAATGTTTATTAGGTTGTTCTCTTTCTAAGTTGTTCAAAGAATGAAATTCCTTGCAGAACTTTGGCTGTTGCGGCATCAGAAGTGCGGGGAGTGGTTTTGCGATCATTAGCCATTCGGCGTCCGTCGTCGTCCGTTCATTGTCCTACAAACGGCTAACACCGAGTGCTCCCTTGAAAACCTCTCCTAAACCAATGAATAATATTCATAAAAAGTACACAGGCATTTCCATTAGGTTGTCCTCTCTCAACGAGTTTTCATTGCTGCGGCATTCGCAAGAGGAAAAATGCCAAAACCTATTGTCTTTTTACTATTATTTTTAAAAAAATGTTTCCTTCTGTGAACAGAGGTTATTCAAATGTTATCGATCCGTTTTAAAACCTGTCTGCGAGGGGGCTGACCTCTAGGTTATCCTATTTATTTTTCATCGATTGCGAAACAAGCTTTCAGCTTAGATTAATCACGCTTGTTGTCTGCTTCCTGGAGTCTTAAATAGTACTCACGCCGTTTGTGTGGAACAATCCCGAAGCCAGAACCCACTCATCACGGGTTTGGAATCCGGGAACTTTGTAACGAGAAAACGACACTCTGTCACTGCAGCAGTGTCTTTTACCATGCTTTTCCTATTTACACGTTGAAAACTGTCAAAGTTCTGTTAAATCGGTTGAGCGAAACAGGACCGTCTTGGTCTTCTTGTTCAATTTTCTTTTGTATACTCTTAAAATTAATGGACTGACACAATGTCATGAATAAACTGTACGCCACTCAAAAATTGGCAGATGTAAGTGTTTTTTTGTAAAACTTGCATATGATGTGGGGTATCAGTCATCTTACAGAGGACTAGGTTAGAGGGAGTTGGCTGGTAATTTTCCCTTCAATATCTCTCTTAATACGCAGTAAGACAATTATTTTGAATATCCGAAACATAGGTTTTGAGTGTCGAATTAGGAGTATGGAGGTTTTCAAAATTCCCCTTATAAGAAGAGGGTATTTATGAACAATTATAAAATTAAATCCTACATGAATGCTTTTTGGTATGTGTGATATATAAACTTAGAAAAAGCTTACATACCATAATCTACTAAAATCTGCTGATGCGAAATCCCTTTTTATTTGGTAAAAAGTTAAACTATTAAATAAAACTAAGACTTTCTGGAATCCGCTCATAACTTTTGTTAATAGCATATGTAAACACTTTGCACAATGCTAGTTTCCTGTTACCTGTAATATGTTTTAGGCAATGACTTGAGAATATAGGAATACATTATCTATTTATCTGTTACTGTTATCTGTGTTTTAACTTATCATCTATGTCCTGTCTGATACTGTTTTTGCAGCTCATCATGTGGAACAGGCATATCTGCATTATAGTCCAACCCTTCTGCAGCTGGCATCTACTTTCAGAATGTACATAGGAGCTGATGCTTTGGTCGTTATCACCGAGAGTAGTCGACTGTCCACAAGGTCCCAGCCCCAGTCCAATAAATTGAGTACTGTTACGTCCACTGACAAATATTGGACCAGTAGGTAGACCAGCGTAATATTGAATTGTGCTGCATCGCTTGGTGAGGCCAATTGTTTCGGATTTACAAAAAAATATCATGTCTGATAACATGTCTGTTGTTGAAGTAGGCTAGACATATGCTCTTCTCGCCTCTAAATGATAATCTCATAAATCTTGCTTGCTTGGTCGGCATTGCTTTCACATGACCCAACTCCTGTTGTGATGCTTTTTAGGGCTGCCTCGTTGTTAAATGAATTCCTTTAATAAATCTACCCAGCTACGTCTGTATCAATTTTGTCACGGTTGTGCATTGATGGACTTGTGTCTTTGTGTTGGTCTCTCGATGTATAGGTTTATCAAAATATAGTTCTGCATTGCCTCATTTATTGCTAATGTTGCTGATCATGACAGAACCCAAACTTCCCTTTGAATATTTTTCATCCTTTTTTATCTAGTCAGACCTCCTGCAATTTTAAACTTCTCATAAACATCTGATGGACCACAAGGTCCTGAATCAAGCCCGCACAGTACATATCAGTTCTGCGTATAATGTACATGAAACCCTCACATGAAATATTATGCCTTCCTGCTGCAAAATAAGACAGCATTGACCTGAAAGCATTTAAATGCAGCTGCCAATTTACCGTTCTCTCAGCCATTATAAACTGTCGCAGCCTTTCCACCGTTTGATATACTGCAACCATAATCTTGCTGCTCTACTCTCTTTTGAATTCCTATCACATTATTCTTTCAGTCTACTCTTAATCTGTTTACTATTGTGTCTGAACATGCTGCATCAATCAATACTTGTTTCACCTGTTGATTACCGCCAAACAGTTTAAACGCATAGTCTAAACCTTTGTCTATGCCAACCATATGTGCATCTGTAGCATTCTGCTCTTCTGTATGTTCACTGTCAGTTTTCTTGCACATAGTCATGATGATGATGATGTTCTGGTTCTATTTCTGTAACACCTGGCTCATCCGAGACGATTAGTGTGTGCGAGGCCATGTGCAATTCATGACCTCTTAGTGATATAGCTACAGCTTCACCAAAAAGAATATAACCTACAGTCTTTTATACATACACTATTCGTACTATATATAGTCATGAATCACTCATTAAATGTCCGTGTGTATCCAAGGAACTAATCTCTGTATGAATTGCCCATAAACGGACAATTTACTTACTTAACAAATATATACATTTTATCACTTGGGATAAGGAGGTATGTCTTTGGCATAAACATGGCTTGTCGGTCGTAGTCTCAGAATTGACTGCCTGGCATATATAAAACTTTGTTAGAATAAGAACACTATTTGAATTCAATTATACATGAAACAAACGACTTATGGCGCCCTAGGTGTACATGTAGCCGTTTTTGAAAACATCTGAACAAACGAACTCGCAAACAAGAACCCGAGTCATGTTTCCTATATGGTTCAATTCAGCACGAAGTTTGAGGTGGGCTTTTTCGATCGCTCATCGTCCGGTGATGGTCTTCGGTTCACATTTTTCTTCAAATAACTTTGTCTTCTTGACCAATACACACACTTTAAAATAATTTTACAGGACTGTTTCTTAGCTGGTCTTCTTTCAAAGTGGTTCAAACAATTTGGATCATTTTAAAACTTTGGTTCTTGCGTAATCAGTGCGAAAAACCAAGATTGTTTAGGTCACTTGAGCAGGAAGTGCGGGTTGATCAAATGTGATCACTCTGTCCGTTCTCATGTTCCAACAAACAATTTCTCTCCATTAACCGACAAACTAAATTCAAAATAATTTCACAGGAATGTTCCTTCCTTATGTGGCCCTCTTTCAAAATTGTTCAAATAATTTAATTCCATGCAGAACTGCTGCAGCCGCATCAGAAAAAAGGAAAATGCCAATAGTTGAAAACTCTTTTGTCCAAAAATACATCCCCGATTTCAAAAACCTTTTGGACAAATAATTCTTGGGTGACCCTCGAATTGAATACAAATATTCCAATATGATGACAAGACGAATGTTGGTGACGCAGAGTGTCAAACAGAAGCCGCAATATTTCGTTGCACATGTAGAAATAAGAACACAGAACATTTAAATCCACAAACATTAGAAAAATTTAAACTGTAGTCAGTAATCATGAGTAATGCTCGGTATCTGAAGATATATTTTTTATGTAGGATATTTAACCTGGCTGGTCTGTGTTTTAGGTGTATGAGATGATTTAGAGTTAAACTGATCATGAAAAGTTACAAAATAAGACGAATACTTAAAAATAATTGGACGTGAGGTTATGATAAATTGTACCAAAGATAATCAACTATTTGTATTGAAAAATAGCACTGATATGATATTGTTTTGTCAATTAATGCAGACACACAGAAAAACTGTTTTTGTTTTGTATGGGTACGTCATTATAGTCGATAACGGTTTACCACTTCTCACGTAAAACAAATTTCAGCAGACGACTTTGAAATTATAAAGTACAAAATATAAAATATCTATAAAATGATAGTATGATAATCGAAAAGTGTTCAAAATTATTGTGGTAAATGCATATCATGATTGCTCATTATGAGCAATTTCTTCTTTTACCACAATGATTTCAATGATGTTTAACCTGACAAGCTTTGAAATAATGAAGTAAAAGCATAGATAATTGAAAAGAGTTCATTTTTTGTGGCAAATGGAGCAATTGCTCATTATAAGCAATTTCACTTTTTACCACAATGATTTCAGAAATCGAATGCTGCAGAGGCTCAGTAATGGTATACTCGTATGTGGGAAATGGTTAAAACCGTAAATGGAGAAAATTAAGCTCAATATGACAAATTTCACCTTTTGCCACAATGATTTCAAAAGTTGTCTGTTGCATGGGCTCATAAAGGGTATATACTCGTATGTGGGAAAGGGTTAAAACCGTAAATGGAGGAAATTTATCTATTGTTTGAGCACTTTAACCTATTGCCCCAATGACTCCAAAAGTCGTTTGAAGAAAATTATCACTATGAGCAATTCACCTTTTGTCTCAATGGTTTTATAAGTCTTCTGTTGCAGGGGCTCATAAATGGTATATAATTGTATGTGAAAGGGTTAAAACCTTATATAAAGAAAATTATCTCATTGTGAACAATTTTCCCTTTTGCCATAATGATTTCAAAAGTCGTCTGCAGCAGATGTTCAGAAATGGTATATACTCGTATGTGAGAAAGGGTTAAAACAGTATATGAAGAAAGCTATCTCACTATTAGCAAATTCACCGTTTGCCACAATGGTTTCACAAGTCATCCGTTGCAGAGGCTCGTAAATGGTATATATATTCTCGTGTGTGAGAAAGGGTTAAAAACCGTATATGAAGGTATTATCAATTTAACATTTTGCCATAATGATTTCAAAAGTCGTCTGCAGATGTTCAGAAATGGTATATTATCGTATGTGAGAAAGGGTTAACCGTATATAAAGAAAATCATCTCACTATGAACAATTTCACCTTTTGCCACAATGGTTTCAAGAGTCCATTGTTGCAGCGGCTCATACATGAAATATACGTGTATGTGGAAAAGGGTTAAAACCTTATATAATGAAAATTATCTCGTTGTGAACATAATGATTTCAAAAGTCTTCTGCTGCAGAGGTTTAGACACGGTATATACTCGTATGTGGGAAAGGGTTAAAACCGTAAATGGAGAAAATTAAGCTTATTATATGCAACTTCACCTTTTGCCACAATAATATCAAAAGTCGTCTGTTGCAGTGGCACAGTAAGGGTATGTACTCGTATTTGGGAAAGGGTTAAAACCGGGTTATTTTAGAAAAACTTTTACTCATTATGAACAATTCCACCTTTTGCCAAAATGATTTTAAAAGTCATATATTGCAGAGGCTTTATAAGGGTATGTTTGTAGCAAAGGATTTAACCGTAAATGGAGAAAATGAATGCAAAATATATTTGGTCATAACCTGATTCAGTGTTAGTTTAAATTGTTATTGGAGAGAGTTTCCTGTGGAGAATCCGAGATATAAAGACCCAAAACATTGAATGGGTATACACATATAAAAGATAAAGGTGTTAGAAATATACTAAAAAAGCACCACTTTCATTTTCATCAAAATGTCAAACGCGCAAACGTCCTTATTTCGTCCCCGGCTCAGCGAATGAAGCAGATTAGGAAAAGTGCAGATAACTATATATGCTTGCTTGAATGTAAATAGGAACGAAGATAAGACAACACAGTGACGTAATTGCATCTTCTGGAGTACTGTATAATATAGGAACCAGACTACATTCAGCGCGCCGTTTTTTGGTTACCGGTTTGAGAACTATTGAAATAGTAAAGCGTATGAGGCAGGAAACCAATTTATTAGAAGGGTTCTCTATTTACTGTTAAGACTATATACAGTATGAATTTCGCTTAACTAAAAATATACATACATTAAATAAATATACCTGCCTTTGTCTTTTTTTTTTAATTTTTACAACTCTCACATGTATATAGATAGGAAGAGGGATGTCATTTACCTTAAATTAAAATACTTTGTAAGGACAAATAGAAATCCCGATATGTGCTCATTAGGCAGGTCTAAAAATCCCCGTTGTGCTAAATTTCAATGCATTACTACAGAAGCTGCCTTTCATTAAAAAATACATACATTTTTGAGATTTTAATTACAAAACAGGTTGAGTCTGAAAATGCGGTATTACAAAATGGTTTCTTGACAATCATGTGGGTTGCACGCGCAATTTCATCAAAACCCTACTGATAGAAGTATTATTCAACATTTGTGTATTGATTCCTGGTAAATTTAGCTGAAACACACAGATTTTTACATTTCCGATATGTTTTATTACAAAACGGGTTCTTAATATTCGTGATGTGTCATGCAATTTTTCTTACTAACGTTTTGAAATAAGACTTGTTACAATTTGCACATAGGTGTTCATGTAATTGTAAGTTGAACATTTCAGTTATATTGACTTTTGGTAATTTTATTACAAAAGGGGTTGAGTCCAAAAATGCGGTATTACAATTCGGGTTCTTTATAGTTATGTATATGTCATTACCATCCTTTGAAGTCCGAAAGCGTCTATATGAGGGAAAGGGATAATTGTGGTTTGACGTCCCTTTTCCAAAGGTAAAACCTTCACAACACAGCGCCAAGTTGTCAGTCCGGTTGTAGAAGACGAATGTACTATTGACTGCTGCCAAACGTCCTACAGAATACAAATAAAACAGGCTCCGTACACAGAATGTACTATTGACTGCTGTCAAACGTCATACAGAATACAAATAAAACAGGCTCCGTACACAGAATGTACTATTGACTGCTGCCAAACGTCATACAGAATACAAATAAAACAGGCTCCGTACACAGAATGTATTGGATCATTTATATTTGACAATCTTACAGCCAAGGTGACATCTACTTGATCCAAAACCAAATGTTTATTTTGGGTTTGACTGTAATTTTAGTAAAGCGAAACGTACCTTAGACGGCAGATTGCGTTCAAATTGTCGATCGACCTTGCATTCAGTGTATCACGTTTGTACCAGAGATGAACAGGTTATACCTACACGGTGTATTAGCTCCTCGTGTTCAACCCTTTCCCTTATTGGACAAGTTTGCAGCAGACGACTTTAAATATATTTTTGAAACTATCTTTAAAGTCGTATGCTGCAAAATTATTATTTTGTCAAAAATAGAAAATATCTATAATTGAAAGGATGACTTATAACTAAAAGTCGAAAACATTGTTGCAAATTTTCTATTTTGTTACTATGTTTTCAAAAAGCCGTCTGCTGCAGAGGCGTTTGAAAGCGTCATATTGGGCAAAGGCTTAAATGTGACTTAAACTCTTAACCAGAGGTCATGGGTTACACTCCTGGTCCTGGTTCTAGATTGTTATGGGTTGCTTCAAGTGTCTTCCAATAAACTAGAGGTCAAGTACTGGTCCTTTCCAGAAAAAAGTTCCTCGCGTGAACTAAGGGGTCTTTTTCGAAAAGAGCTAGGGTATCGCACCCGGACTCCCTTTTATCTAACTTATATCAATTGTATCTTGCACTTATCCGCTCAATCAGAGTAATTAGTCTCTATATACATTACATTACAAGAGCACCCCGGACGAGATCAAACCGACATACATGTTTTAATTAAAAAACAACAACACCGTGAATCTTACTATAAAACTGTTAAGAATGGTGATCGATATGTTTTTAATGTTTATAACAATAAATGATTATCATGATTTTATTGAGCTGAATATTAGCTGCTAGAAGTGTTTCGATGACGTAGATAACTGTAAATTGTGATCACGTGAACGAGTTCAGGCGTTATATATTGTGACATTGAAGGTCTACATACTATGTTCTTTTTTATGCCGTGTTCTGTAACTGCTGAAGCAGCAATTATTTACTTGTTGGATAAATGGACTAGCTACCAAAAACATATTTTTGAACATATGAATGTTTTATAATGGAAGATCTTTCTACGCACTGATGCTAAGGATACACATGAACATATTTACAAACGTTTCTTGAAACTATTACTAATAAGCGAAAGCAATGCAGAGTAAAAGCATAATGCGTGCATGCGCTGTCTTATCTGGTTCTAAACTAGTCGCAAATGTCTAAATGTAGGTTTTCGCCTGTCGCCGATCAGTTGGAAATGCGTGGCTTGGACATTCCGGTCAATAATGAATTAATAATCAACAAAAACCTTTCAAAGTTATTACGGTTATTTAAAGAAGAAACATCTTTAAAAAAGAATCACGGCGATCAATATGAAAAAAACCCACTAAGAAATGGAACATGCACATATTATTTGACTTGAAGATCAGAATGGTTTTGTTAATAATCAAAACAATCAGTAATTTTCCATGAATTATAAAATTTGCGCAATAATGTTCAATATATATATATCTAGGAATTCGACAGCTCCTAGAATTGGTAATGTATTATAATCGTGAACCAGTTGGAACATTGTTCGCCTCCTGTGGATTTTCTGTTTCAGGAATCATTAATCTATACCTCTAGTCCCCTGAGACGGATATGTCGATCCGAATTAGCCTGCGTTGAATGCACAGGCTGCTGATCTGGGTCTTTACTTCACATAGGCGGCCCGGGTTCGATTCCCGGCATCGGAACTTAAGTTTATCTGCCGTGGTCGAGTGGTTAGCGTCGGGGATTTGAAACCGGGCGTCCCGGGTTCGATCCCCAGTCGCGGCACTATGGTCATGGTGGAGTGCTCTTGGGCAAGGCACATTTTACAGCCTAGTACTGGTCTGTTTACCCAGGGATCATGAATTTGTGAACTGTCACCGTGATATAACTGAAATAATGTTGTAAGTGGCGAAAAATTCAAATAAAACAAACTGGGTCAATACATTACGCAGATTCCATAATGTTGGTTTTCTCGTGGAATTGCTCTTATACCAACTGTTTGATAGGTTCGTCTACCGTTTCTTTGATACGATTATTTTTATGTTTAGCCTTATCATAAGTGTATTTATTCTTACCAATATGCAGAACCACACTTGACGCTTCATCAGAATAATACTTTTGAAAACATTGTGAGAAAAGAGAGATATTGTTTATGATAAGCAATTACCTCGTTTCTCTTAAAGTCTACTTTTATATTCATACATTTTACTTTTATTATCTCACCTGAGCACAAATGACTCAAGGTGAGTTATTGAGATCGCCTTTTGTCCGGCGTGCGTCGTCCGTCAGCATCTTCTCTTCAGTAACCAGTGGGTAAATTGGGATGAAATTTCTCCTAAGTAACCAGTAGGTAAATTGGGATGAATTTTCACAGGAAGCATCCTCTCAATGACTCCACCAGGGGCTATTTTGCCTTATAAGGCTATAGTGAAAATTTAAAAAATCTTCTTCTCCGAAAGTGTCAGGCCGATTTTCAAATAATCTTGTAGAAACCTTCCTATGGTGACCCTCTATCAGATCCCTTCAAGCCAAGTTAATTTGTTGGAAACTTTGGCCGCCAGGGGGCGGGGCTTACATGGCTAAAGTAAAGAAAAAAGAATCAGGTGAGCGATCAATGGCCATCTTGGCCCTCTTGTTTATATAAGTAAGTGTGGGGCCATCGTGGCCCTCTTGTTTATATAAGTAAGTGTGCTATGATTTAAACGTTCTAGATGTATTCTTTTTATACCATATATGGGACAAGGTTTAACACGAATCGTTGAGCACGCATGACCCTCATGGCTTATTTCAATACATGTGCTACTCTATCCATTTTAAGCTTGGTTATTCTGTGCAAACCAACAGAAGATTGAATGTAACGTTGTAAGACGATTCAGTTGGTATATCACTATTGGAATACATTTATTTTTAATAATAAAACAGAATTAATGAAATTGTGAAATTGGTAATTTTAAACAGACGTTACTTGTATTTTGATATGAACTTTGTTTTCAACATATTTGTTATATAAACACATTTTTTTTTTAAAATGGTAGCAAAATTTCTCAATTTGTTTTTATTGACAACGCTATTGACAATGATTGTACCGGAAGTGACGTCATTTGTTGTTAGTTTTGAAAAAGTGTCTATGTTAAAGTTACCGTTTACATATTCCCCGACAGTGAAGTACGAGCTAGACAAGGATGCCGCCGAACAAATGGTCTTTGACCACGCAACCAATCTATTGTACTCAGTTGGTAAGTTAAGTTATTACCTTTCTTCGACATTGCCATACTTGTATAATTGTTCGTGAAATCGGATCAAAAGCATACTCTTATGAACGCTTTGCAATCTGTAATACAGAGATCATGTACTTCAGTGAAATTGATTGTTCGTGTAAATTCAAGTAATTATGCATGATGAATAAGATCAGTTGATATAGATGTATATACTATAGGTTATTGACCCTGTACTGTGAAGCCATAGTTGGACCGAGTTCTTCGGTTGACGTTGCCGATCTTGCGAGGCTACGTTCGCCAAAGAACGAGGTCCAACGATGATTTCACAGTACAGAATCAATAACCTTTTTATTGCATACTTTCATATTGTAAACTATTTAGTTTACAATGTTGTTTTTTTATATCTAGAGTTGAAATATCTGCTTCGTAAATCCAAACTAACTTATTGCATTATAACTGTGATGTTTTTTTTAAATGACGTCATGCACGTGCATAACCAACATTTTAGACTGTTTTCCGGTCAAAAACGTACTGTTAGCATGAGACAGTAAGACATTGTCCATGGTCAGTATATTAGAAATAAACCTTACAAAGTCCCGTGAGGTTTAACAATGCTATTTAGGTCAGCTATGTTTGTTTACATAACAAAGTAGTCCCTTGCATGTTTATTATGCAGAATTTTCGCTACGGAAATTTAGTTGGTAAATCACAATTAAATCATTATTACTCGCAAGCTCGGTAACGTCAACACAAGATCTCTGTCCAACGATGATTTCACATTACAGTGAAGTTGTTGTTCCATAATAACCAGCGAAATAGAAAAGTTGTTTAGCGACGTGCAAAATCCTAAATCTAGTGTTCAAAACGGCTATAAGTCACCAATGCCAACATGTGTGAAACCGAAATCTACACCTTCAAATACTAACTGCAGTATAAAGACTGGGTCTTTCAACGTATGTGGACTAAAGAGACCATTCCCGGATTTTACAACTCTTATTCAAAATTACGATATTTTCCTTGTTAGTGAAACCAAGATGGAATCACTACGATCAGGTCATTATATACTACTTTATAAATATACCTAGGTGCATTTGTAAGGGATAATATTTTCGAGGTAATCTGTCCTGGTAATCGATTCAAAATCAGACTACGTTTTTTTGGATCAATCTTCATGATGTAAATACTTTCCCCACAAAAACAGTACATATGGTAATAGGTGCAACACATATTGATCAAAATGAGCCGTTTATCCTTTCGCCACATTTGTTTAACTCTATTCAATTATTAAACAATATTTGAACAATATTTTGTCGTCTGCTTCATATTAATTTTGTCTGTGGAAAAGTGTTTAATGTACGCTTTGTTACAATAAAAAAAATTGTATCACGCAAGTGCCTTTGTACTTAACAAATTGTGTATACACCTTTAAGTCAACATGTTAAACTCTTTGAATAATGGTACACATCAACAAAATCGAGTCACTCACAAGAAATAAGCCGTCCCGCGAGAAAACCAACATTATGGCCGTAGTCCGCTCAGACGGATACTGGCCGACACATTACATCTCAGGGGAATAGAGGTATAGAGTAATGCTTCCTGAAACCGAAAATCCACAGGAGGCGAACATTGTATATCCGGGTTAGCGGCATGCTTAGGCTAATCCGGGTCGAAACTTTACGCATAGTGTTACACGTTGCTTTTCTCGCGAGACGGCTCAAAGTAAATAGTCTAAAATATTCACATAAAACTATATAAAATACATATATTTGTCCATAATAAAACACTTTTAATATGACTGACTTCAATAATAAGGGTCGGCCAAAATTCTTTCCGACATTTGACAAAAGTCAATGGACATGGTCATTTGTCTTTCACCAATGGGCTTAGTCTATGTGGAAAAGCAGCCAGTTGCTTGGATAGAATGTTGTGTGTTGTA
>JAUELF010037368.1:0-17230 GCA_031471495.1 Clinocardium nuttallii
TTTTCATTTGTCTCATTCTGAAGTGACAGCATTGCATACAATGAATCAGTAAAAATGATAAACCGGCAATAACCTTCACGGCGGCCAGTTCACCTAATCATGTGTTTCCTGGTTTCCTCAAACCAGTACTCAATACAACAATCTTTACAGGCAACTGTCTGCTTTTCCACATATTCTTGGCCCATTGGTGGAAGACGAATGACGCATGTCGCATTAAATTTTGTCAAACATCGGAAAGAATGTTGGCCAAGCCGGGATTCGAACTCACAACCCCTGGGTTGACAGCCCGCGTCGTTACCGACTGAGCTACCGGGGCTCGGCTCTCCCGATCTAGTATACTAAAGAACCTCAATGACCAAAAGGTTTAGCTCAGTACCTCCTTATAAATTAAAGTCTCGTCGGGTGGCATCTCTGAAATAACGTCGCATTGTTGGGCTAACTTAGGTTTATATTAGAAGATACATCTTCAGATTCCTTGTATAATTGCGGACACTAAGCTTGTGATGAGACTGTCAGTATGTACAGGGGCACCTAAATCTTCACAGTACACATATTCAACAATACACATATTCTATTGTTATATTAATCGTAGGCGGTCTGTTAACCCTATGATAAGACTATGTCACTATCTAATTTTAATTTTAATCTCCAGTGTACGCAGATTCACCAACAACCCATGTTGTAGTACAGTTAAGACTCAGATGAGACTGTGCGTATGTACGTATTCACTTGAGCCTTGACGACACGGATATGAAATAAGGCTACCAACAGAGAGACGTTATCTCAGATATGATAAATCATAATATTGTTCGCCCGATTGCGACTTTTATATTGTTCTAGAATTCCCCTGCGGACTTTAATTGAGAAAAAGCACCTTGTGTTATTGACTAATTTTCCCATTTTTATTGTTATGACCTATTATTTGCAGATTTTCTTGTTAAAAATGTCCTGTTCCGCCATCTGCACGAACACCTTGACAGTTTGAACTACTAATATGGGATGAGTATGGTAACGATGACAATGTGCCGCAATAAAGTACTAGTTTTGCTAACGGTTAACAGATGTCTTCGTTTTTGAATTATATGAATATATATTTACACATAAACACTGTAAATCATTTGTATTACACCATCCATAGGAAGACAACAATCCGGTTTTTGTTAACAGGTGGTCTTTGTTTTCAGAATCATTTATGCGGAAACTAAAAGTGTGGTTGCTAAAGACAGGGATGCTATTCCAAGGTGGTTTCTAGCACTGGTATATAAGCCGTCCCGCGTAAAAAGGGATCATCCTAAGCATGCCGCACAGGCTCATCATTCCGATTTAACCTTTCCCTTTATGTTGCTTTGAGGAACGTGGCTAAAGGAGAAATCTGCTCATAATGATTAGTTTAGAAACTTTAGATAAATAAATAAATTTAGAACGATTTGTTTTTACTAAGAGCTGAGTTCGTTCTGCATTGGTGGAAGAGTGTGTTCTCAATACGTATATTTAACCCATATCTAGTCGGTCGAGCGGATCGAGGGGACCATTAGATGATAATTATGTGACAGGTAAATATGTATACCTATTGCTTTAGACTCATGCTTTATTGAGACGGGTGTGTTTTTATCTTGTTAAACTTAGACATAAATAGTTTTTTAATAAACGATTTTCTGAGGCGTTTGCACGGTAGAAATTCACAAATTACTCTAACAAAATATAACGGTTAATTGTAACCAGAAGTCTTATTGATCAACTAGATCTACACAGCTTACATGAGACAAACTGATTGTTTATCTTTTCAAAAACTCCATGGCAGGTTTCATCCCAGTCATTGCCTCTGAGTTGATATGTGTTAATCTGAACGAGTCGACGTATCGGCAACAAACCGGTGGAAGAACTTCGTTTCATGCTACATGTACGTGTTTGCAGTTTTGTCAAACCCAAGAAAGAACCGATATAACAAAGAAGAATTGCTATATATATTCCCAATAGGCCATTTATGTGTTCACATTAGTTGATTAAGCTATTACTAAAGCAAATATCACGTATGAACTTCTAGCATAGCAAAGGGGCCATCGACAAATGTTTACCGCATCTCAAACATCATCTGTGACATTTTCACAGTTAAATACAATGGTGTCAACGCTCGGCTTAATCGTAACCAGCTTAAAGATTTCATAAAAATGTTTGTCTTTTTAAATTGAATTTGGAAAACTAATACGTATTAGTAAGTTTAATTCAAAAGACGATCGGTTGAGAGTATTTAGTCATATAAAGGTGACGGAACCTTTACCCATACGCCTTCTTTAACTGGACGCCCTTGATCGCCAACTTGACAATAAAACGTGTATCTCTCATAGAACTTTTTTCATTTCGATGTAGACTTTCTCAAATATTGTAGTCGATAATGCAGAAACACAAACCTTTCTCTCTCTCTGTCTCTCTGTCTCTCTCTGTCTCACTCACTCTCTCTCTCTCTCTTTCTATCTCTCTCTCTCCCTCTCACTCTCTCTCTCTCTCTCTCTTTCTCTCTCTCTCTCTCTCTCTCAACCCTCTCCCTCGTTTTTACTTACATGTTTATCCGAATGTGTTCTCTCACTCTCTCCCCCTCTCTAGTTCTCTGCAAAAAGAAAGCTAGAAGCTGATAACAATACGTTTAAAAATATATTGTAAATGCTCCTTTGTCTGTCTGGAACATGCATTTTTAAAATATGATATATTCATATGTTTTGCCTTTGAGATTGTAAAACTGATCGGTTAGGTTTTTTAGGAAAGATCGAACGCCAAACAATTATTTTGTCGTTTCTGGTATAAATTATTAAAGGAAATTATTCAAAGCAGAGAATATCACGTGTTCATGTGTTTATTTAGGTTTGTGTTATACTTCAAACTATAAAACCCTGTTATGGCTTATTGCTATGCTATTTTTTGTAGTAAACTTTTGCAACAAAATGGAAAGTAGCTCTAAAAGCGTTGAAAGCGAATTTGAACGAAATAGTCCTACCAAGCTAAGCATTATAATAGCAAAGTTAAATAAAAGACACATTTGTTATGGGGAAATTGTAAAGAATTTATTTTTGGGGAATTATGTAGGTTTATATGTCTCTTTTGACGTACTAAAGGTCTTGTTAACACATGAATAAAAGCATAAATATTAGGAATCCATCAACCGTGGCTAGATATAACAAGATACTTATCGCATACTTACAGGTTAGCCTACCATTCTACTTATGTCAGTCATAACCAGATAAAGGAAACACGTGGTTGTGTAAGCATGCGTTAATTTCGGGGTAAAATGTTTACAACGTGAACGATACATGTAAATATCTTGAATCCGTCTAATGGCTAGAAGAAAAAAAAGAACATAACTGTATCGCCAAAAGGTTGGATAAATGATTATGGTAAGTCTGGGATACACGGATTATCTTTTCATTTATAAATAGGTATACACAAACAAACCAGCCCTAATGACCACCTTCGTATAGTAATTCACTGTCTATAGCAACCAAACTTCCAATTTCCCAACAGGTCGTGCAATTAAAGATCACCTGTAAACAAAGACCACGTTGTTCTCTTCCCATTTGTGGTATTTAAATTCAAGTTCGACTTGTTTGAAAATCTAGAAATTCTTCAAAACTTTGCATTTTTAGAAATCCAATTATATATTAGTTTACACCTTAATATGTTTACGTTTTGCTCAATAACATTCACTTCAATCAATATATTTGAACAACAATTTGGATACCTTATTAGTTAACCAATACCACGGAGAAAATCATGTTTGCAAAACTTTACAAATGCAATTTAAAGCCTTTGTCTATGTAAAGCCATGTTACATTTAGTCTGCGATATGCAACAACCTCAAAGCATTCCCTTTAATTGTTTACTAATTGCTTCTCATTCGTATACCAGTAATACCAAACATAATGCATGGTTTGATGACATTGTTAAAACGCTAAACTTGATTTTTTTAAACGTAAGAGATTTTTTACAGCTCATCCTACTGAAAATAGTAGACGTGATTTTATACATAGTAGAAACCATTATTCATAAACCAAGAAAAAGACAAAATATAAAAACAATGTAAAACAGGGTAATATTTTCTCCTCTATATGTAAAACAAATCCGAAAAGGTTTTAACATCTTAAAACATCTTCGTTATAGTAAAGCATCTACATCAGAGGGTTTTGTAAAGTATTTTAGCGAAATGAATTTAAATGAGGGTGTCTCTTCTTGTGATGATAATTCGTCTGATTTAAAACAAAAACCATACACCTTTTAAATAAAGCATTTGACCAAACATAGATTATGAATACCATAAATCATCTTGCACGTAATTAGAGAAGTCGATACGACAAAATTGTTCCAGATTTTCTTATAGATGCAAATGAATTCATTTCACCCTTTTAGTGACCATATCTATTTATGAAAGCGGAGAATATCGACAATTATGGACGAAAGGAAAAAAAGTTACAATTTACAAAAAGGTAGACTCGGCTGACCCTTCTAACTATAAGGCAAAACATGTATATGTGCTCTCGGTAAAAAATGTTGATTGTATTTGAGGAATATGTATTTTGTGAAAATGAATCTATATACAATGATTGCTAGTTTTGTTTCAGAGATAAAAATGAGGACAGTTGATTGCATTTTTATTCTTCAGAGCATCATACAAAACATCTTAGCAAGTAAAAGCAAATTATTTTGCGCTTTTGTGGACTACAGAAGATGTTTCGAAACTGTTCCTCATAGCTATTTATTGCACAGACTACTGAAACTTGGTATTAGTAACAAGGTTGTAAACATTATAAAATAATAAATTGTCTTGATGTGTAAGATGTCTACATATTTCAATCTGTCCGATTTCTTTGATGTTTCGATAGGTTTGAAACAAGGGGGACCTCTTCCACTTATTTTATACATTTCATTTGTTAAAATGTTAATAACCTCACAGAATCTGATTTAAATCTTCTTTCTATATATATGTTGATGGAAGATATTGCCCTTTTACGAGTGATAAGTCTAGTTTATAGTCCCTTTTAGATAGTTTGTTCGTATATTTTACAAAATGGGACCTAACCATAAACGTAAAAGAACCTAAAATTTGTATTTTTGAAAAAGGGAGACAATCCTTTAATTATGATTGGTTTATCACATAATATAATAGTTTAAGTAGTGGACAGTTTCACTTATTACTAAGAATGTAAATTTCAATAGCGCTACTAAAACCCTTTCTGGACAAGCCTTAAAAGCAATGAGTGGTCTTTTTATACTATTTAAGCGTATAAAGTTCGACATCAAAACTAAATTACTTCTTTTTGACAGGATGGTAACACCTATTCTCCTTTATGCCTCCGAAGTCTTAGGTATTTATCAATTTTCTGAAATTGACAAGATACATATTAACTTTTGTAAATACATACTTGGCGTTAAAAAACAAACAACAAATGCAGCAGTACTAAGAGAACTAGGGAGATTTCCGTTATCTATTATAGGCATCGAACGTACACTTAAGTTCAGGTTAAAAATAAAAAATTATCAAAATTCAATGGTTCATGATGTTTTCCTTAAGCAATGCTCTATTTCAAATGGCAATACTTCTTTGTGGGCGATCAAAGTGAAACGGTATTTAGACAGATTAGGTATGAGCAACTTATGGTCAGAACAGAATATTTCTGCAGAAACAATAACATTGATTAAACAGAGAATTCGAGACAACTATATCCAAAGTTGGCATGCAGCAATTGATTCATCACCAAAACTTGATTATTACCGCAAATTTAAAAGTACTTTTGAATTTGAATCATATCTACTAAATATTCAAAATGACAATCTAAGAAAACAACTAACACTATTCCGAATTTCTTGACATAACTTAGCGATCGAAACGGGTAGATATTTAGGAATCGAACGGAGCAATAGAACGTGTATTTTCTGTTCTCAAACGGTTTTAGAATCCGAATATCACTTCCGTCTTGTTTGTGTGAATTATACAAACATACGCACACAATATCTTCCAACTTCATGGCCTTCTATTTATCGATTTATCAATTTGTCTTCAAAAAGTAAAAAAGTTCAAATGAATATTGCAAATTATATTTCAAAAGCGTATAGAGAATATTGTATTAATCAAAATATGGTGTTTAGTAATGACTAAGAATAAGTTGCCAATGGTATTCATTATCAATAGTTCTTTGTTAGCTAAGCATCATAGTTCTTCTCTTACATATTATAATTGATTGTGTGTATTCGTGTATATAAATTATGTAAATGAATGTATGTTACGTCATTGAGCCATATTCTTTACGTGTATATACTTGTAAATGGCCAATGGTACTTATGTGCCGACTTGCCTGAATAAAATTGAGTTGAGTTGATGTAATGTATAGAGAATAATTGATAACAGTTGCCTCTAATTAATAACAAACATTAGCCCAATTTAAACTACGTTGTTAACATATGAAATAAAACGTTTATAGAACTGGAAAGGCATCTAATTGATTTGTTTTTTAATATAAATTCGTCTGCAAACAGTGATTCAAAAATATTGTCCTTGAATGTGTGTGGTATTGTATCTTACCTTAAGTGTCCCGATTTTTTGCCATATTTATGTAATTTTGATGCAATTGATTTACAAGCAACGAAACCGATGAGATATGTGTTTTCCAGGCTATATAGTATATTTATATAATAGAAAAATAGTCAAATAATATTTCAGGCGGAATATCCTCATTTGTTAGAAAACTGTAGCATGTGGTCACAAACACTGAATGTAATCTCATCAATTTGTTTTTACCCTGTCTAAATTTCTGTACGATAATAATTATAGTAACAAAATTTAATATTTAAAATGTGGAAATGTTTATGTTCCGCTTGTTGGTTTTAGATTTGCTTATGTCGATACATATTTGAAATTCAAAATGAAATATTCAGATACTTTTCGAATAACAAATACTAAAACAGTCATACCATAACAATTACTTGTTCATGTGGAACGGTGGAATGAATGGAGATTATTGTACCCCAATGATAAATGTAAACATTGTAGCACGACAGATTGTTGTTTATCTTCTAGTTTTATTTCTGAAAATGTTGTACATTTTAAAGTCGAGGAATTATGTAACTCATATTCAGATGTTCACTCACAGTTATTTACTTTTCTAAAAATAAAATATAACGTGTCTGAAAATAAAAGCAAAACAGCTGACTTATTCATTACACATATTGACATCATTAAACAACTGAAACAAATCTTGACCATATTGATTGATTGGGGTTTAACGTCGTTTCCAACAAATTTTCAGTCATATCACGGCGACTAGTTCACCTACTCATGTGTTTCCTGGTATTTTCACACCAGTACTCCACACAACATTCTTTCCAAACAACCGGGTGCTTTTCCACATAGATTGTTACCCCCTTAGTGGAAGACGAATGACGCATGTCACAGTGACTTGTCAAACGCCAACATGAATGTTGGCCGAGCTGGGGTTGTAACTTTTAACCCCTGGATCAACAGCTCTAGTCGCTACCGACTGAGCTAACGGAGCTAGGCACAATGATCTGTATCATAAAACATAACAATATACAATGAAGAATAAAAAAAAATGCCATATTTTAACAAATACTGAAATTACATTGCGTAAAGAATTTGTTTGTTTGTTTGGAGTTTAACGCCGCTTTCAACAGCGGCGGTCATATCACGACGGTCAGTGCACCTACCCATGTTTTCCTGGCTTTCCCACACCAGTACTTACACAACATTTTTTCGGAATCACTGACTACTTTCTCACATAAATCAGGTGAGAGGCAATGTGAAAAATCGCCCGAAAGAATGTCGCCGCAACCGGGTATCGAACCTGTGACCTCCAGATCACGAGTCAGATACGCTACCAATTGAGCTACCCGGCCGGGCCTTGGTTTAGTTTGTCTAGATTATCTATTCTGTTCTTCACAATGCTTAAATTTGGAAGAAAGAAAATCTGCCTTCAAGGAACTAAACCTTTTTGATCATATTGACACTTGCAAATGCTTCTGCAGCAGCAGATTTTTGAAAATATTGTGACAAAAGAAGAAATTGGTCAAAACAGTTTCTCCTTTTGCCAAAATGTTTTCAACTTTTTTCAGTAGTAATACCTGAATTGAGAGAGATCTTCCATGTTTAACCCTTTCCCTCATACGACAATTCTGCAGCAGATGACTTTGAACATATTTTAGTATAACATCGAGAATCTCTATAATTAGATGGATAACCTATGCAAAAGGAGAAATTGCACATTTAATTTAAATCTCCAAATTTTCTTTCCTTCTCTAAATCATGTATCATGCATCAAGCAAATTGCCCCTATAATGAGTACCATAAATGAAGAATAAAAAGAAAAGTCGAAATAGATTTAAAAAGAAAAGGAAAATTGTTTACGCAGATTTCAACCTTATTTCAGTTACATCACAGAGACATAATACTAATAATAATATTCATTTTCCCTGGGTAAACAAACCAATACATGTACTAGGTTTGTAGATTTTCCCTTGCCCAAGGGCATCTACCAAGTGCGTTGGTTTTGACACCGGAGCATCTAGTGCTAAAAAACAATGCTCTATACTTCCTTTTCTCCTGGAGTACCCATTTCTCCGTGACTAGTGATAAGCATAATTGCCAATGTAACATCAAGAGCTCAAATAAAGCTAAAATTATCCATTAATGGGTCACTCTTGTGTCTGACGAGTCTCTAAGGTTTAAAGGAATGTAATTGAAATGATTTCACTTTCTTGATCATGCTCCTTCACCCATTTATTCTGTGAATACATTGTACTTTGTTTGAATTTGTTAAATGCATGCTGATGATATTTTAATTCTTTCCATCAAGCAGACACATAACCCTAACCCTAACCCCTAACCCTAAGGTTAACCTATGTATATCTTCAGCAGATGACTTTTGAAAACATTGTGGTAAAGGGAGAAAATGCTCATGGTGTACAATTTCTGTTTGCCACAACATTTCAACTGAAATCAATAATTAAAAGATATTTGTCGCCGTCATAAGGCAAAGAGTTAATTCCAAAAATTAGAAATTCCCCTATTTATTATTAACAAATCACCACTTAGGAAATCATCCAAGTTGTTTCACCTTAGGCAAAATTCTAGTATGTTTGATCAAGTTCAAAGTTTAACCCTTTCCAACCTATAGATGAATTTTGACACATAGGCAATTGAACTCTTGAAAATATTTGCAGATTTGCTGTGTGAGGGAAAGGGTTAGGAACAGAACCAGAAAATTATATCTTAAAAACAAATCCTTATCAATAAATTTATAATAAATTCAATTATTTTTCTTTTGTTTCAATTTAACTGTTAACTGTTTTGCTGCTGGCATTGCCTTATTTGGTAATAAAAAGTTTTGTTATATCAAATAACAGACTTGGGTATTATAACTGGAGACAAGGCTGGAAAATTAAACTTGTGCACTTGCCATAAATACTGTTTTTTATAAAAAATGCTTTCCAAAATAGAGACAATTCTGCATCAGATGATTTATAATGTGCAATTTCGCCTTTAGCCAAAATGTTTTCAAATCTATTGAATAATTACAAAAAAAATCAAATTTTGAATAGATAATTTCAAAAACGTCTGCAGCAGATTTGCTGTAAGTGGGAAATGGTTGAAGTAGAAATATTAACTTACTGTGATGACCAGTAGGACAGGAAAATAAAATGAATCAGGAGAACTTATTACATTATTGCTTTTTGCATTAACCCTTTCCCTCATACGACAATTTTGCAGCAGTCGACTTTGAACATATTTTGTCAAAACATAGAAAAGAATGTTATACCCTTTGATTGCTTTATAGATCTGTATTGACCTGACATCTAATCTAAGGCTTATTTTGTCATGTCTTGTCTTGAATGTTTTATGCATAGGTTACTGTCTCCATGCTTTAAGATAGTGGAGATTTGAAGTTAGATCCATTTTGTTCTGTCTAGGAGATTTTGGAAATGTTAATGAATTTTGCAGAGTGGCAATATTGAAAACTTTAACATTTAATCTTCTTTTATGGATCATTTCCAATTTATCACTGAGAGAAAATACAAATTTTGGGGTTGTTTACATCAATATTGGTTTGTAATATTTGGTTTCCAGGGATCCCCCAAAGGTAGAGTTTATTTTTGATTTGAGGACATTTTCAAAAGTATTTGAGCTGTCTTGCGAGAAAACCAACATTATGGACTCTGCGTAAAGTGTTGACCTGGATCAGCCTTAGCATACAGCGCATGCTTATCCGGACAGACATGCGTAAAGTGTTGACCCAGATCAGCCTTAGCATACCGCACAGGCTTATCCGGACAGACACTTTTTGCCTCATGTGGATTTTCTGTTTCAGGAATCATTACATGTACATCTATTTCCCTGAGGTGGAATGTGTCGGCCCGGATCAGTCTGTGCAGACAGCACAGGCTGATCTAGTCGATACATTACGCAGATGCCATAATGTTGGTTTTCTCGTGGGACGGTTCATTTCATTTTATCACAGTGGCAGAACACTTATTCAGAATCTCTGGGTAATAAACCTGAACCTGTGTCAAATGGTGCAATTTTTGCTCATTATGAATATATCTTCCTTTTACCTCAATATTTCCAAAAACTGTCTCCTGTGAAAGTATCAAAACGATTCTACTTTTCAGAAAGGGTTGAAAAATAAATATGTACATATACTGTTTAATCTTGTTTGACAAGTTGCTGGGGCTAATGTTTCCACCATGTTTAGAATAGTAATTCATTGCAGAGTCCGACAGTCTTCTTTTTTCAAGGAAAGTGTTGATTTTTTAACTTTTTCCATGCATCATAAGTGAAATTGTGTTGAAACTGGTCTACCCTTTCCAAATTTACAACAAATCTACAAAAGAAGACTTTGAAAAGATGCAAGCAAATACATGGAAAATCTCTAATATGAAAGTAGAATTATTGAATAGAGTAGAAAACATTGATGGCAAAAGAAGTAAATTGCTCATTATATGAGCCACAATTTTTCAAAATTTATTTGAAAAACTATTTATCAGCCAGGGGTTACATATATATATGAGAGTACAGAATATATCACAATTATTAAATTTTATTACAAAACAACATAATATAAATCACTTACATGAAATTTTGAGCACAATAGATAAATAATGCTAATTAATCATGTAGACTGTGTGAACGTTTGAAAGATATTTTCAATGAATACTGCAATTATAACAAGATATATAATTTTACAACTGTTGGTTTGTGAGTAAATAGTGAGACACAAATCATTTAATCCTTTCCGTCATATAGATGCTTTCTGACGCCTCTGCAGCAGACAGCTTTTTGAAAACATAGTGACAAAAGAAGAATATGCACAAAACATGCAATTTCTCCTTTTGCCACAATGTTTTCCACTTTTTGTAATAGGTTATCCATTTATTATGGAGATTTTCTATGTTTTGACAAAATACGTTTAAAGTCGTCTGCTGCAGAATTGTTGTATGAGGGGAAGTGTTAATCCTTTCCCGCATAGAACAAACTGGCAGTTGATGACTTTGAAATGTTGTAGATAAGAACATGAATAATCTCGGAAAATGATAGTTAGGATTATTGTTAGATTATGTTCATAACATTCGCCTATTCCCCAAAATGCTGTAAAAATACAAGAAAAGGGTAAGCATTTTGGAACAGGCTTATGGCTATTATTGTAATAAGATACATTCGAACCTGTATCAGTGGTCACCTCAGTTATGCAGCCAACTTGTATTAAGCAGCCACTTGAAGATTAACTAAAACCACATTTTCTTTTTTATTTGACTTGTATTAAGCAGCCACCTGTGTTCAGCAGCCAAATTTTAGTTTGATATAGGTTATAGAAACAATTATGAAACAATTATAGAAATTCTATGTTTTTTACAAAAAGTGTTCAAACTCGTCTGCTTTACCCATATCCAACAAATCTGCAGCAGACGACTTTAAAACTATCCACACGTGTACTTACGAAGCATCTCTTATAGTGAATGTATACATATTGAATAGAGTTGAAAACATTGTAACAAAAAACGTCGTCTGCTGCGTCAGAAAGCGTCTTTTCGTGGGGAAATGTTATAACAACCGCTTGCCAATGGCCGGACAGCATGACTGACCGAGCTGATTACGATCCGTGCTCAAACAATAGTTACCAATAATCCTCTCCAACAGTTGACCAGAGCCGTTGAGAATAGCGATATTCTGTTTCATCTCATGGGCTAATGTCTATGTGGCAAAGTAGCCGGTTACCTTGCTTGCTGGCTCGAAACAAAGGAAACACCTGAATAGGTGAACTGATTTAATGTTTTGTGTTTTAAGCCGCTTTTAACAATTATTCACTTATATCAGGCGTTTCCATAGTAAGTTACCAGTACTACTGGTCCATATATCCTGAAACCAGTCGTAATGCTAACCCCGCAATTCTGAGCACCAAGAAAGACAACCATTACTACCATATTTTAAGTATAGGGATCGAACCCGCGACCTCCCGCACTAAGACGGACTCTGTACCACTTTACCAAGGCGGTCTTTAAATAGGTGAACTGGACGTGTGATATAACATAACTACTGTTGAAAACGGAGTTAAACTCAAATTTTCACCCATATATGCAATAAATAACATCGTCAGCCTCTCGTACCAAAGGTCCCGGGTTCGAATCCATTGATGAACGGGCCCTGTCTTTTGGGGTTTTCCTCGCCAACTGCGCGAGAACTGGTAATGTCCCCAGGAAGCAGACATAGAAACTTTAGGCTTTGCTTCGCAATAGAATAAACTAAATAAGTTTAAATTAAATAACATAACGTTGGTTTCCCTTGGGCTCGGCTTAAATGTTGCAATTAACCATTTCCCTTATATAGACGCTTTCTGACGCATCTGCAGCAGACGGCTTTTTAAAAACATTAATGATAAAAGAAGAAATTGCTCAAAACGAGCAATTTCTCATTTTGTCACAATGTTTGCCAATTTTAGTCATAGGTAATCCATTTAATTGTAGAGATTTTCTATTTTTTGACAAAATATGTTCAAAGTCGTCTGCTGCAGAATTGTCGTATGATGGACAGGGTTAAGGATATACACGAAACACCAACTGCGATAATACATGGTGAAGTATAGAATTGCAAGTATTTATAATGGCGTGTCAAGGTTCACTATAAACCGAGTAGCTGTAGCGAAATCCGAGTAGACCTGACGTAGAAAAATTGAAATGAAAACAAACATTAGATGTAAGTGACATATTGTCAATGGTCGCGAAATAAACACCGTATTCATCAAAAGAGTACATTTTCAGTAAATATGTAGAAGATGGTATGGCTTAAAGCTAGTTCACCAATAGAGTAGCAGTAAAAGTAGCCAGTTGCTTTGTAAATCCTGTTGTCTGGAATATATACATATACATTGTATTGTCAAAGGTCGTGAACTGAACACCTTATTCACAAAAGGCGTAACTTTTCACTAAATAAAAAGTAAATAAACATATATCATGGCTTGTAACTTTGGTCAGAAGTATGACTTCCTCTAACGAACTAACAATCTATATGTATGTGAAGTTGGCACGAAGTTCGATATTCGGTAATCGATATTAAATATCGATATGAATTTCGAGCTGAAAACGAATAAAGAGCCAGCACCAGATTCGTACACTCCGTTACGCATTGAAATATAAGTTACCTTCATGGTCCAGTAGGACTTGCAATCTATGTGAAATAATAGCCATATTCCGTTAAATTCCAGCAACTGTAACATGTATTATCGACATAAAGTTTAGATATACATGTTAATAAAATATTGATTTCTTATAAGGCGAGCATTGGAGATCAATATTAAATTGCACGAATGTGCGGTCTGATCTAGCTCTGCTCTATTCGCGAAAAAGTCATAGAAGGTTCAGAAAACGTTGGACAAATAGTTTTTCGTTGGATTACGTATTCAGATATGTTTTACACGTGTAATGATATGGGTACGGTTGGATTTTCTTTAAGCACCGCTCATATCCTATATATATGACGCCTCTGCAGCAAAACGTCTTTTTGAAAGCATTGTGACAAAAGGAAAAGTTGCTTCTCGTGAGCAAGTTCTTCTTTTGCCACAATATCTTCAAACTTTACACAATAATTGATCATTCATTTTATAGATTTATTCCTTATTTTGGTCAGAATGTCGTCAAAGTCGTTTGCTGCATATGTTATGTATGTGGGAAAGGGTTAAATAAAACATAATTGGTTTTCTTAGAGCACCGATCAAAAAAGGTCAGTTAGTCACGACAAGATATCGCTATATTAATCACACAGAAGAATTGACAAAACGAATTCCGAGGTTACATTTCGAATGCAATCTAATTATTTCTTTCAATTACTATGTTGAGCCTGGGTCACAAAAAACTAAATACGCAATTCAAGTGTGCGTGCCTTTTTTATTATTGCATTCCCGTGTTCTTCTCTGTTTTATTCTGTGATGCACTTTGGAACGAAACCACCAACCCTTGCCGACATATTACATCAAATCCTCAGCAGACGACTTTGAAATTACCCTCGCAAAACTATGCTAAATCTAAAATGTAAGAATCTTTACTGAGTATAACATAAATCAAAGTGGCAAAAGGAGACGGTGCTCGTGATGAGCAATTTCTCTTTTGGCAACCATTTCGTCAGCTGCAGATGCGCCGGCAAACGTCTATAAGTGAGACACGATTATGTATCTCTTCATAGAAATGTCGATTTTGTAGCATACAACTCTTTTATTCTTCATTGTAGGAAATATAGTGTCTTTTTCGTACTGAAGTGCACTATTTAACTTCCTACTGCACAAAGATAATCTGGGTCCGGAACTATAAAACTTTGAAAACGTTCTCGGTGCTCAGAAATGAACTCCATGCTCCAAGGAAGGCTTCTGATTTGTCAATTTGGAGAACGAATTTGCTTCTGACTAATCAGATACTTGAGCACAAATTATGAGTACAGACTAAACCTTTATAGTTTTGGGGCCTGGCTAATCCGAGCCGACACATTCCGTCTCAGGGGAATCGAGTAATGATTCCTGAAACAGAAAACCTACAGGGGGTGAAAAGTGTCTGTCCGGGTAAGCTTATCCGGGTCGATACTTTAGGCAGAGTCCATAATGTTGGTGGTATCGTAATTTGGCTCATAGATGATCGGTGCTCCAGGAAAACCAGTACGTGTGTACTTATTGCGAATGTACTTAAACCTCCGCAAGTGCAATTTTGCTATCTGGTATACAATATGCTGTTTTTAAGTAGTTATCTTGAAACCTTCTACGACTTATTCGATGTTGCGTAGATAGATCTGGATCTTAACTAAATGGGAATTACTTTTGGTAAATTATTTTCAAAAATATTGAATGATAGATTGAATAAATGGGCAAAAGAATACCATGTTTATATTAATTCCCATGCTGACTTTAGAAAAAACCCACCATGGGCATTGTAGATAATATATTTGTATTTCATGGTGTAATTAACCATTTATTAAATAATAAATAAAAGTAATTTGAAGTATTTGTAGATTTTACAAAGACTTTTGATTATTTTAGTAAGGGATATTATTTGGTATTTCAGTGATAGATATATATCAATAAAATTAGGTTAACATTAAAATATATATGTTGATATACTATACGCGTTAGTTTTAACAGATAAGACGCTTTTATTCCAGAGTCAATCTCATTTAAACCAGACATTAACTCACTTGATCAGTATTTGGATCTGATTTTAATGTGATTGATTGGTGTTTTACGCCGTTTTCAACAATTGTTCAGTTATATCATGGCGTTTCATGTTTAAGTTACGAGTACTACTGTTCCAGTTATCCTGACACCAGCCAGCCTGTCCTAATGCTTACCCGGCAACCCTTAGTGCCAAGGAGGGCATCCATTATGACCATTAACAAGTCTTGGTATGACCTGGAGATTGTGTTAAATATATATTCGAATGTTCATATGTTTGAGCTTTCGCGATTTCACTGTAGCTTTATTCCACCCCAGGGGTGTAGTGGTAGAGCGTCTGTCCCGGGTGCGGGGGTTGTTGGTTCGATCTCCGACCGAGTCATACCATTTACCTTACATAAGTAATGGTAGTAATGACTTTCCCGCCTTGGTGTTCGGGGTTAATATTACGACTGATTGACTGGTGTAAAAATAAATGGACTAGTAGTACTGGAAACGCCATAATATAACTGAACAATATTGAAAGTGGCGTAAAATACCTTGCACAATCAATCAATCAATTGAATCTTTATAGTGCCACGTTTTAGAGTAGTACACATATAAGCCGTCCCACGAGAAACTAACGATATGGCATCTGCGAAATGTATCGACCAGATCAGCCTTCGCTGTCCGATCAGACTGATCCGGGCCGACATATTCCGTCTCATGGGAATAGATGTATATTCCCTAAACAGAACATCCACAGGAGGCGAACAGTGTATATCCGGGTAAGCATGCGTGGCATGCCGTAATACGTTAGGCTGATCCGGGTCCACAATGTTGGTTTTCTCACGTTTTAGAGTAGTACACATATCGTCTGTTCGGTCAGAGCATCTAAACTAAGTTATGTTATTGTTTGCTTTTGTGTTTGTTTGTTTGTTTGTTTGTTTGTATGGTGTTTTATGCCTCTTACAAAAGGTTTTCAGTTTACTTCACGGCGCAATCAACGGTAACTTCCCAGTAGTGACACCAGCGAGTCAGTCGTTATGCTAACCCACAACTCTGAGCGTCAGGGAGGGATTCGATTACTACCATTTCGAAGTTTGTATGAAAGCTACCATTTTAAAGCGTTTGTCAAAGTTTGTATAAAAGAGATTACTACCATTTTAGAGCGATTGGTAAAGTTCGTATGAAAGCGATTACTACCATCTTAGAGCGTTTGTCAAAGTGTGTATGATAGCGATTACTACCATTTTAAAGCGTTTCGTAAAGTTTGTATGAAAGCGATTACTACCATTTTAAAGCGTTCGGTAAAGTTTGTATGGAAGCGAATACTACCATTTGAAAGCGTTTGGTGAAGTTTGTATGAAAGCGAATACTACCATTTGAAAGCGTTCGGTAAAGTTTGTATGGAAGTGATTACTACAATTTGAAAGCGTTTGGTAAAGTTTGTATGAAAGCGATTACTACCATTTTAAAGCGTTTGGTAAAGTTTGTATGAAAGCGATTACTACCATTTTAAAGCGTTTGGTAAAGTTTGTATGAAAGCGATT